>JAHZMX010001966.1:0-33350 GCA_027743895.1 Seira musarum | reverse complement strand
ATCTTTACAAGTGTTACCCACTTCATCATTTTCCCCGAATACGTTACGTCTTTCTGAATGGCCCAAAATGACCCAGTCAGCACCCACATCAAGTAGCATCTGAGGGGAGAGATCTCCAGTGAACGCTCCTTTCGCCACCTTTCATTTCAATCAGACATTTCAAAAATTAGAAATAAGTGAAGGGAATAAGGTGATTTGATTAGTGCGTTTCATTTCACGATAAGCATTTCTATCGACTTTTTCTAGCTTGATACGTACCTTGTAACTGTTCTGGCCAGCAGTGGCGATTTTGGAGGACAAAAGTCCTTTTGTGTACTCCAAGTAGCATGCTGGAGGTGCCACCACAATATCTAATATTGGCAAGTAAAACATTAAATATACCGTATTTTGTTACACTATTCATAGTATTTTTTTGATGATACACTTATGAAGTCTTTTAACTAAAAACCGTCACTTATCATTAGATTCATTACCTGTGTTGTCATTTATAGTTTGCCGAATTCAAATTATCGACAATTTTCTTGATCTCCTCTTTGTTTCCATTCATTTTCCAGTTGCCTCCGACAAAAAATTTGCGTGAACTCATTTTGGTTGACGATAATTGGTTGCAGTCTAGAAATAGAGATTTTTACACGATAAGGAAATTAATTTTAGTGATATCTGCTTTATCCAGGAACTCATTAAATTCTTTTTTAGAATGTTTAACACATGTGCGGGTAAGTGATACCTCTTTATTGAATTATTTTTCAAAGAAAAACTTTTATTTAATAAAATTCGTTTTGCACGTGGGCTTAGAGAAAAACCGGTTCTGGCGTATTTCTGAATTCAAGGGGAGTCACTAATCTTGAAACAACGTTCCCAATCCAGCATTCATCTATTTCTTATTCTTTTCCAGGTATTCTATAACATTACATCATAGTAAGAGCCTTTATAAGGTTCAATTTGTGTCAATTCATTGCAAGTGCTCATTAGAGCCGTGCAACGTGCATGAGAGCACGTCAGCCATGATGTAAGAAAATGTCATAAGTACTTGTGATCACAATCTAAACAACCCTTTCTGCTTATAAGACATTTTGTTTCTTTGAAATTCTTTCATTTTGAAAATTTTGAGGTATTTGGCACAAAAAAACATTAGTTTCCAGTACTATTTTAAAACTAAAAAATTACTTACCAAGGGATAGTTAAGTTAAGCACAGAACAGAAAATGTCCAGCAGTCGTCACTACACAAACTCTTTGACTGTTTAAATTTTGTTAAGCTATGCGCATCTATTTACAGAAGGCAGCTCTCTTATGTGTTTTAAGTTAATAAAAATGAGGATGTGTCGTTTCTGTACCTAAATGAACTTGAAACTGAACTTGTGGTATATGGACTATTACTTGTGAACGAGAGGATCTGTGATGATGAAACTTTAAACGTGCACTGTGCGGTGAACTCTGCTCTAAATTTTAGTTGGTGAGGACATTACTTGCTTGCATTCCATGCGCACATATATATAACTTTTTATTGTGCCAAAGACCACATTTCATCACATGATTTCATTATACCATGTCTTCCCTTGCTTGCCTTCATTCTGGTTCCTATAGTTGTTCGCCTCTAGTCCCACTGAATATCTATACCGCACGAAAACTTCAAGTTCATCCTACTTTAGCTCGTGTTCACTCATACCTTGTTTTTGTTCTGCAAGATGCTGAAGAATCGAATCCTGGAGCTTAGAAAATTAAATTACTTGTTGTTTTTTAGTCTTTTCAATTTCTATTAGAACGTATCAATAGATAGTAGTTTGGTAATGAAGTTGAAGTCGAATCCTCCAATGTTCTTTAATTACTTGTATCGTAGATATCAAGGATGCTAAAAATGAAGCATGATTAGATAACCTTCATATCAAATTTTTATGTTGTCCGTTTCGTTATGATAAAATTTTTGTTATGATGTATTAGTTATACCCCATCATGGTAATTAGTAATTAGAAATGTTTCTTTTTTTACCTAGAATTTTTACTGAGTTTTATTTGGGGTAATATGGAAATGATTACATTATTTGGACGTAACAATTCGATTCAAACAATCTATAATCGAATTTAAGAATTTTAAACTGATTTTGCCCGACGAAACTTTTAAAACTTCTTTTGTTATTTAAGGTTCAATGTTCTAATAATTTGGAATGGATACTACAATTCTACTAATTGAGCCGTACTATTCGGGCTCTCATAGAGTGTTGATCGACATTCTCCACGAGGAGATCAAATCGTTTGAAAATGTTCGTGTGGAATTGATGACAATGACCGGGAAAAAGTGGCATTGGAGGGCTAGAACTAGTGCCTTATATTTTGCTCAACACATTCCAAAAATAGACAATTTAAAGTAAGCTTCCCCATGACTAAACTGAAAGGGCTGGAAAAAATGCTAAAATCTAATGTTTTCTCAATTTACCCCAGATGCATTTTTACAAGCTGTGTCCTTCCGCTGCAAGAATTGCTCGGACTTAGGCCTGACTTAAACGCATGCAAAAAGATTGTATACTTCCATGAAAACCAACTTGTCTATCCAGTCCGCAAAAGTAAGGACAGAGATTTCCAGTATGGATATAACCAAATCATGACATGGTAAACCTTTCATTTATTTCTAATTTTTTTCTTCTTTACATTCAAAAATTCTTTACATTTTCAAAATACGATCATTGTAACCTTTAGTTTGGCCGCTGATTTGGTACTTTTCAATTCGAAATTTAACCAAACCTCATTTCTGGAGAATATTAAAACCTTTTTTAAACTTCAACCTGACTACAGACCAAAGAATTTGAGAGAGCAAATTGAACCAAAAGCGCGTGTTATCTACTTTCCCTTAAAGTTTGACACCTTAATAATTGGTACACCGGCGCCTGAATGTCTTAAAGACTCAATCCTGCGAATTGTATGGCCGCATAGATGGTAAGCACTCTCATCTATGTATTTACAACTTATAACTTATTTATAACATGAAAGGAATAAAAATTTATGAAAATGCGTTTATTGCTTTGATGACTTTCAGGGAGCATGACAAAAATCCGGATATGTTTTTCAATGCAATTTATGCTTTGAAGAGGATGGGAACTACCAACTTTCGATTAAATATCCTGGGAGAAAGCTTCACAGACAATCCAACTATATTTAGTGAAGCGCAGCTGAAATTGGCTGATGTTATTGAGCATTTTGGTTATGCATCTGACAAAGCTCAGTATTACGACATTCTCCAAAAGTCAGACATCGTAATATCAACAGCTAGTCATGAATTCTTTGGAGTTGCAATGTATGATTGTCTTTCAAACAATCAATATATATTTGAAGTTATTTATCATGTTCATATAATTACGTTAAATTTATTGATTCGTATTTTTTGTACAGGCTTGAAGGCGTGGCATGCGGATGTTTTCCTTTAGCTCCAAACAATTTGGTATATCCAGAAATTTTCCCTTACAAGAAATGCCTGTACAATACACCAGAAGATTTAGTGACCAGACTTTCAGAGTTTATAAATCAGCCCGATTTATTAAAAGACGCAAAAAGTCAATTTCATCAAAACTTTTCATTAGATAAGTACAAGTGGGAATTTTTAAAAGATGAGTATATGAATTTGATAATAAAGTAATTTTTTTTACAAATATTTCAAACTCCCTTTTGAGTTTACACTGTTTTAACCATAACGTTCAAAATACCGCTCAATGATTCTTTGATATCCCCTTTTGGTTCCACAACAGTTTTAAAGCCACTATGAATTCCAAAAAGTGGATCAGAATCATTTGTCTTCTTGTTAGATGAGTCTCTAGTACTGTAAGGTTTTATATTCTTTGCAATGTCATCAACGAGCGAATCTTGAAAGTAAACCTCTCCCGTGTAACAATCTTTTCCGTTCACAAAAACTTTGAAATGTATGTGGGGCGTCCTTGCACCATACCATCCTGGGAATATTGTTTTAAAAATTGCTTTTCCTTCTTCGTCCGTGTGTTGAATCCCTCGCAAGAAAGTTGTGTTGTCAGTTGGCTCGACGTGATTTTCTCCAGAAATGCCTCGTTTTTCTACCAAAATCGTCAATTTTCCTAACTATAATTATTTTAAAACGTAAAGAAAGATGCATACGTAAAAATGTTTTTTGGTCTCACCCAACGGATACAATCCCAAATATGCGGAATAGACTCCTAAGGCATCAGCGTGCCAAACGTTCACCTCAGCGTTGGAATATTGTTTTAAAAATTGCTTTTCCTTCTGCGTCCGTGTGTTGAATCCCTCTCAAGAAAGTTGTGTTGTCAGTTGGCTCGACGTGATTTTCTCCAGAAATGCCTCGTTTTTCTACCAAAATCGTCAAATTTCCTAATTATAATTATTTAAAAAATAAAGAAAGATGCGTACATAGAAATGTTTTTTGTTCTCACCCAACGGATATAATCCCAAATATGCGGAATAAACTCCCAAAGCATCAGCGTGCCAAACGTTCACCTCAGCGTTTGAAATTGGTTTTCCGTCATTATTAAAATCCTTCACGTTAAATTGTATGGTAAATGGAAGACCTTCTCGGTCTTCGCGAATATCGCTTCTAACTGGTTGATTCGGTAGGAAAAATGGACCCTCTGGTCCCAAAGGTGTTGGAGAAATAGAGCGACTCATTATTTTAACGGTATACGTATAGGCAGGGCCAGCGACGATGAAAAAGGTTTAATTGTGGCGAGCCAAAAATTGCAACTGAGCTGACAAGGATAATAATAATGTTTACAAGGAAAAGTTTGTAGACTTTTCTATAATGGCCAATATTGAATGTAGTTTCGTATTTTATGCACGTACCAACTGTGCTAACACAAGATGGATCAACCAACAAATTAACAATTTACAGTTTGGCATGAATTTAACTATGTCTTGCATACATAACTAAAGTTGATTCAATATACATAATTCTAATGTTCACGTCAGCAAGCCATCTTTCAAAGGTGGTACTCATCTCTATATCTCGATACCATCAACTTTACTTTGTATTTAAAGTTATGCAATGAAGGGAGAGAAGATGTCCTTTGACAAGATACTCTTCACGTATTAAAGGTTTATAAATCATTTTAATCAACTCTTGCATAATATTCACAGTTAACATATTTGCATGCATAGTAAACCAATCAAGTTAGCTTGACCAAATAACTGGCAATGTCACTCAAACTTTACGCGTTTAATATTAAAGAAAAGAATCATGATCATAGTAAATTAACATTGACAAGGTTTGACAATCGTTATTTGTCATTGTCATACAAGCTTTCTGCAAAGTTATTCACACATAAAATTCTCTAAGAAACATTTACTACACAAGTTTATGAAAAGAAATTAATATGCCGTCAGCAATCGCCAATACAATTGCCGTTCATTGTTCGAGTTGTAATTTCTTAACTGCCGCAATCGACCGCTATGTGAATGGATGAACGTACAATATTCTGCTCACCATTAGTTATTTACTTCTGAATGATTACATTCTTAAGATTTTGACATTTTAACATACATAATTCAAAATCATCCATACTGACAGCGGCAGACATGTCAAATGATGAGGGGTAAATTGCAGCATTCAAATATTTTATTCAAAGTCACCAAGAAGAGGTTAACAAAACAATAATTACCTGCTAATTTTTGGATTATAAATTTTCTTAAAAGGAGAGAAAAACCGGAGTCAGAAGAGCCGATTCTATTCTCCTCTGAAACAGGCCATACCAGCCTCTGTGCAGTCTGTGGGAAAACCAGCGCTGTTTATTGTCCTCGATGCCGTCTAATAGGTTACTGCTCCCATGATCATCGACTTCATCATTGGGAAGCTCATGATAAGGAATGTGTTGTTGTTCATCCAGTAAAAGTTAAAAAGATCAACCGAGAACAAAGAGCTCTTGTCGCTCGTAATCACTTTAAGTCAGGTACTAAAAATGGTATTGAATTCAAGTGTAGTAAAGTGACACAAGGAAACAGCGAATAATTAATTTCTAATTACAGGGGCGATGGTATTTGTGGATACCCCAGTCATACGAGGACCTGATGATAACCTCCTTAGTCCTGATGCATTGCGGTACTGCTTTCTTACAAGTTCAAAGCAGAGATCATCTTGTATTACCTGCTGCTCCTTAGTTTTGGATGGACGGACGTGTCCTAAATGTCAGTGGCCAGTTTGCAGCGAGAAATGTGCAAAGGTCATTGTCATTGATCATCATATTACCACATTAAAAATGGATAATTCAATTGAACAAAGTATTTTTCTCTAATAGGACCCCATACATTCCTTAATGGAATGCGCAATATTTCATGGGAAACCTGAGACAGACTTCAGCTTGATGAAGCCCTCACGCTTCATTCTAATTTTGAGATGCCTTTTGACGAAAGAAACAGATCCAAAGACTTGGAATAAAATCTTGTCGCTGGAAGCAAATCCAATGTCTAAGCAATTGGAAAGATTGCTAGAAGAAGGGAATCCCATTTCTGATAAGCAACTCAAAAGGATTCATTCAATCGACAAGGAAATATTGACCGATGTAATGAATCACCTTCGTCACTTTCAACTTCAGAAACGGTTCTCAAGGAACGTAGTGTCGAGAGTGATACAAATACTCAATTGGAACGCTCTGCCATTGGAACTCGGCTCCAAGAGGTATACAGTGAAACAGTCAAGTTTATTTTATTAAGACAATAATACAAATATGACTAATCTAAAAGCGAAATCATTTATTTCAGGGAGAACATGTTGCTCTTCCCTCGAGTAACGATTGCCCAGCATAGTTGTGTTCCGAATGCCTTGTGGTTCATGAAAAGTACATATCGTCTCTTTTGTCATGCTCGAGTTGAAATAACGGTAGATGAACCACTGTTAATCAGCCGAATTTCCGATGAAATTCTGTTGATGTGCACAAAAACACGCCAGCAATTCCTTCGAATGCTAAATATTCATTGCACTTGTGAGAGATGCTTGTCGCCAACAGAGCTCGGCTCCAACCTATCCACCGTGAAGTGTATCAACTTTGAATTCTTCGACTCGGTGAAAGGATGCATGCTAGGAAATTTGGAACCTGTTGATCCCATCAATCCAGACAGTGCCTGGAAATGCCAAACGTGCCGATGCACAAGGCCGGCTCGGCTCATTAATAATTACATGACTAGAATTCAACTGGAGATGGATGAAACGAAACAACTCGCTTGTTCCTTAAAATACAAAAAGGTCAACTATGCCAAAGCGAAACATTTGACCGACCTATTGGGCCTTCAGAAATTTATTACAGTAGTACTAAAGCATCACGAAGGAAAGACTTTACACAAGAACCATTCCCTAATTTTCCAAGCAAAATACTTTGTGGTGAAGCACCTATCGCAGGGAATCGCTGAATTGTTTGGAATGAATGTCCCAATCAAGCAAAAAGTCATGGAATTGTTGGTGGACGCAGCCTTGTTGGTGGAGAAATTTTGTGATGATTGTTTGTCCATTATGGAGATCATTCTTCCAGGATTTTCTTTGCGTTACGGTTAGATATTTTGTTTTACAGACTTACATAAACGTATTTTCAAATTCAAATATAGAAATAGTTATTCCACAGGTGAGCTGATATACTACAAACAATTCTGCCTCGGAATACTCCTTCCGAAAGAGTTTCATGACAATAAACAATCCATGACAAAAGGTGGAAATCTCATTCTCTTCCGGAAACGATTCGAAGAAGCGAAACAATTACGGGAGAAATCTCGCTTTATTTTGTCCTTTTACAATGAAGCACATGAAGTTGCCAAAATGTTGGAATTTATGATGCTCGATGAAATGTTATACTCAACCTTGCAGAAGCATATTGACCAGTTTTCCCAAGATGATGTGAATTCTAAAAATATTAATGCTAGCCAAAAGCTGCCTTCCTCAAGTACACTTCCTCTCTCCGCAACCGGCTGGAGCAATGGAAATGCAATTAACTACCAAACTTTTGAGTCGCTTTTTTAGATTATGCTTGAATCGTGCAATTACTTCGTTTAACAATGTCGTATTAGCCCAATTAAATATCTTAAATGCAACCGAAAAACGTTTTAAAACAAAACATTCAATATCATAAACATTATGCTCCACCATGCTGAACGAGTTTATTCATGATAGTATGATCAGAGGTGCTTATAATTAACATAAAACTCGGATGAATTTATGAAAAGACATACCATCCGATCCGCGAATTACTTCATTTTCTTATTTCAACATCGCGACATACTTGTTAGTGATGTGCCTAAGCCATAAAATATTATTTGGAGGCCACGCTCAGGGTAATAAACGACAAGCATACATTGTTTTTCAGGTTCTTGTAACAAGTTTCACTCATTTTTATCCTCAAAATTCTATGAAACCATAATTGTTATTAAGTGAAGCAAATAAATTCCTTACTATGAATATGAATGTGAGGAATGACTCATCTGAATAATATGTGCAACTTGATTAAGGAAATCGGACTACAATCTGTTCATGCCCAAACAGACCGGCTTTACAAATAAAAGAACGTTCCAATTCCGAACGTTTTTAATATTCTCGAAGTTTTAGTTTCTCATTGTCGTGTGGTATTAAGGTAAACTTAATCAAATATAATGTACATAATTTGCTAAAATCTGTCACTCGCTGAAACCCTCTTCTGAATTGTATTCTTTGAAAATATAAACGTATTTAAATGCTTGAGAAAATATCCAAATTTTAGGGCTTTAAAGATGAATAATTAGATGAACGATACTTTCTACTCTTTTTTGGGAGACTTCCTTTGAGAATAGAAGCAGAATAAAGAACAAGAGCAAAACATTTCCTTTTTGGCAATAATAAAGTTAGTTGAAGACGTGTCTGGTAGAAACGACTGATGTCTTAATTTACGTAAGGTCAGTAGTCTTGAAACATAGCTGTTGCGGATTATTTCTCTGCGCCATTGATCGTATGGGTCATCGGTCAGACCGGACTTACCCTTAATACATACATACTACCTATGTTTTTAGTACATGTGCACTTTGTTCTGACTTTTTTTAGTTGTCTCGAGTTGCGTCCTCTGATCCTCTGCTGAGAATTTGTTTTTATAACTACCTCTAGTGAAAGGACTTCATAGAAGAAAATTTAACGGATATCGGTTATATTGGTTCCTCCTTCCTGCGTTTAAACAACCCGCGTGAAAATGTAAGATTTCCAGATTGAAGAATATCATAATATTTAGATGTACTATAAATATACAGCGTGTAAGATGGATGGAGTAACTGAGATAACTGGTAGAGTAATAATAGTGCCCATTGTTTGAGTCAGGCTCATCAGCGTTTATAATATTGTGATTAAAGTTTCAAAGGCAAGTATTTTGTTGTAGGCACGACACAATTCCTGAATTTTCTCGAAGCTACCGTCGGAGTCTGCAAGGCAGGAATAAGGAAACTGCTGCCGAACAAAGTAGGCTCTCGATCAATGGTTGAAATTAAAATGTTTACACAAATGTATAAAAATAATTTTTCTTTCAGCTATGCGCGAGTATTTCGAACAAAATTCTTTAAGGGGTTGGCTGGAACACGACTTGGATGATTTCGAAATTCGCATGCTGAATGATCCGGCAGGATTTTATAATCTTGGCGCCGGAGTTGTGGCCCCTATGCCTGTGCGTGGAGCACATCGAGGGTAAATATTTAGTGTATTTCGTAAAAGTCGTTTGATATTGTATTATTGCTAAGTTAAATCTAACGGTTATTTTATGTTATCAGCCAATCTGCCACTAGTGCAACTATCCCGGTTCAGAGTAATCCAGCTGGAGCTTCAAGTTCCAGTGTTTCAACTTCAGCTAGCCTGAATGTTGACGTTATTGTCCCAGAAAGCGAGGATGAAGATTGGTAATTGAAATCTGATCGTTCTGAAAATATGCACTTCATATACTCTACTCTACTTTATCAAATCAACTAAATGCAGGTCCACTGACTTCGAAGAAGAAATCTCGATGGGTATTCCTGATGAATCTGTCGATAAATCAGAGCATCATCATCACGTTATCACACGCATGATGTTTGAGGAAGCGAGGTCAGCAATCTAAAATATTCAAATTGAACCGACTTTTACTCATTGGTGAAATAATTCAAATAATCACAGTTAACCTTTTTACTCAACAGCAGGATTGAGCATCCAAGGCCCAGAGTGCTGGGAGCACTCTGCGATTGCCTCCCTGGTGCCTGTCTTCACCGTAAACCAAAGTCTGTTTTAAACAAGGTTCGTGAATGTGAAGACCCTATGATGGCGGCTTTCAAAGGATCAGCTGCAGTTAGCGCCACTTCCGCAGCAGGAGCTAAAAAAAGTGATGAAGGGGATTCCAAAATGAAGGGTATTGATGATGCACCTCCAAATTTTCGTTGGGTAGAAATTGAAATCAAGTAAGAGGCGGCTAGTTCTCTTGGTTCCGGTGTATAGTGGGATATACGTTATTCCACGTAAATATTTTAAAACCGTTGCTGTTTCATTAGTTAAGGAATTTTACTGTTCTTTTCAAAAATTGACTTTAAAATCGAGTTCATGGTTTTACATACGTTCTGAATTTGAAAGGGATTGAGTGCTTTGTGCTTTTTTATTTTAAATGATGAACTCGTTCAAGCATCAATCAATAATTTAGCAAAAATACAATTGTTATGAATTTGATTTATCAAAAATGTGACTTTATTTTCGTTATTTCGTTGAAACCATTAATACATTTGGCAAAATTTTGAAAATGTTACGGCCAAAAATTTGTAAACCATCATTGAATTATGTAAAAAATGTTAAAATTGCGTTGAATTCATTGAATTGTGTAATGAAATAATTTCAAAAGTTTTGAACACATTTTAATTATAATAATTATAATAATAATATCCGGTTGAAGATTTTTGGTGTGTGTTAAATTTATACTAACTGTCAAATAAATAGTTAACATTACAAATTACAACCAATATATAAACATTGCAGTTGTATCATGGTCATTGTTGGAGTTCACTTATTGTTAATATCGATTGTTGAATGTTGATACTACATATTGTATATTTTATTTCATAAACTCCCTGAATTCAAGTTGCATTTTGTCTACTTCATCATAGCCATTACATTCGTTTTTAAAACACGGTAACATTAATTAAAACTTCACCTGAGTACTGTAAATCAGCAAAAGACAAATAAAAATTGTCATCGTTTAAGCTGCACTATTTCTCTGTACAAAATCTAAACTAAAAATACTGAAAGTTACTGTAATGATGATATAAGTATTTACACCTACTTTACAAGTTACATTACAACCATTTCATAATAAAATACAAACTTTGGTCCGTAAAATATCTGATACGAATATTTCTCCATTTCTTCTGCTACATAAGTAAAAAAAAAATGGATGGATTGCTTTTAAGGCCACCAAAATGCACAATCAGTCATTTGTAAGCGAGTAGAAGTGGAACATTTTCTATTCATCGTTCATCGAAAGTCTTTCGTTGTAGGAGGACGTGGAAGAGGTTGATGAAGACGTCAAGCTTCCTGAACTACTGGTAGAGGCCGATGTGCCGGAGTTATCGCTCCTGAAAACAAACGTGATTTGTGGATTAGAACTCGAACTTCAAAAAAATAGATTCAACGATATTTAAATGTGTGAGATTATGTAACGAAAGATTGGACCCTTACATGTTCGTTGATGTGTTCACACTCGTGTGAGGATTGCTATTATTGCTGCTGTGCATTGACGAATGAACTTCGACCTTTAATTTTGCAGAAACCTTCGTTGTCGTTGATAACGAGTCTCTGTCAAATGTCTCGACTACGACTTGGGGTTGTACCACAATTTCAGCGCTCCTATAACCAAAACGTTTTTTTCCATTTAATAAATTAGCTTGTATTTCAAAAATGACAAATAAATAGAGCTATATCTGCATACCTTCTGGTGGCACAGGAACTTGGTTCTTCAGTTATTGTAGATAGACTGTGCTCACTAGGTGCCCTGCTATGACCACCACGGTTTGATCCGTGGTGATAATTATTTCTCGAACTTGATCCTCTAAAATTGTAAGGTGGTGGAGGATAGTTTCCACGAGAAGAAGAACTTTTCCCACTGCTTCTACTGCTCCCACAGCTCCTCCCTCCAGACCGAGAGCTGCCTCCGCGTTTGGGTATAGGGGATGGGGTAAGGGGCTGAAGATATGACGGGTCATCCGGGGATAGACCAACCAACCAGGATTGAGGCTTCAGTAACGATAACATTACTGGGACCAGGAGAAGCACATTAATAAGTGCAAAAAGGGACGAAATTGCAACCAAAAGGGTGAAATGTGTGAAGATGAATGTGAATTCCGGAGAGTAAAGGATTAAAGCTGTGAGCGTAACTAATATCAGACTTTGTACACAGGGTGGTCCCACAAGAGTAAATGACACCGTTCTTCTATCAGTAACTGATCCAGGTATGCAGCAGAAGGCCTATCGACAATTTAAAAAAAATGATACTTGCTCTTTCAAAATTCAATTGTTTTTCGTCTAGTTGATTGCTTTGTTGGTTACACTTACCACGACGATTTGTATAGTAGGGAATACGACCAGACTGACACCTAACAAAGCAATTTCCACCGGTAGAGCGTTGAGCCCAACGCCAAGCCAGCCAATAGCGCCAGCTATTTGCAATAATGTGACGACAACTACAGTCAGTATAACTCCAACAGGACGACACGAAAATCCCAAGGATAGAAACAAAATTATCGACGCAGCTAGAGCTGCGAGTGCAATCACGATTGCAGAGTTAAGGCGTAGAGTTAAATACTGATCATAAAATCGGAACGGAATTCCCCAAGGGAAAACTGGAAGACCCCTGGCTTCGAATTTTGTGCAGATGTCCCTGATTTCTTGGACGAAATTCAGAATCTGCGACTCTATAAAATGAGAAAAAATGCCAAATATATACTCAGATGTATTGAATTGACAAATGACAGACATAAGGATATCATAAAAGATTATTACTGTACCTTGATCTTCCTCCTGAGATCCATCATCCTTGGACGTGCGTAGCAAATACGATATTTCTGCATACTTGATAGGAGCTGATTTTGGTATTTTTAAATCCTTATCCTCGGGACTATGAACCCAATTCCTAGGTTCAGGCTTCAAATTGGATGCTGTTGATCCATATGCTAGAGGATCATTCCATGCCCAAGCCGTCAGATAGACATAAAATGCTCTGGAGTTGATGACACCCTCAGAGTCTACAAGTCTATTTGAAGGCAGCTTTTGTATTTTAAAAAAAGACAAAACATTTGTTAAACATTAAGTTTGAAAACATCCATTTGATTTCTGTAACATGTAAATCTGTAAAAACTTACCTGTGTAATGTCTACCGGATGATCAACGTGTCCTGTTTGGACAGCTAATTTCCAAGCAAGAATTCCATCTGCGCTTGCACTGTCAGTCCATCCCTCTTTATGAAGATAGCCCAGTTTCCATTCATGATCCAAAACAGACTGCAAGCGTAGAAGCCAGGATCGAAATACAGACAGCCACATTGGAGGAACACCTCCGTTGTCGTCGCGAATTACCCACTGCAAACTGCTCATTGTCTCATGGAACTTGTGAATCAGCCTTTAATTTAATTAAAAGTTTATATTACCGATAATTGCAATGGAGAAATCAAATATTAGTGATAATTGGTGCATAAATATAACTGCATACTTTTGATTGTTTGGGTAGTCAAAGTTGGATTTAGTTGCAGCTCTTATGTGATACACCTAAAACGAATAAGAAATAAGAACAAGAGAATATTAAAACTACGAACGTAACAAACACTTTGCATAAATACAATGGTAGTGTTCCATGGATGTTTAGCTAACCTTGTATACACCTTATTCGACAAATAAACATTTTAACTAACGTATTACTTTACTAACCTACACCACCCATGGCTAATGAACTGAAATTATTGACTAACCGGGAAGAGCTTTCCTTGGGCAGTGAGAAACTCCCACTCTGAGGAATGTGAAGGAACCACATCAGTGATTGGCAGACCCAGTCGTAGCCTGGTAATTCCTAGTCCAGATACAATAATCCAAAGAAGGTAAAGCATGACAGTTATCCCCTGAAACATCAAATAAAATTAGATTATTATTCTCTTTGTGACATTTAGCTTATTAGTCTAGAAACAACCATAAACTTTAAACTACTCACACTAAACCACTTCCATGTTGTAAGTTGAATATATATCGACGTCCAGGATTTGCCCGTGCACTTATCAATCCCATCCTCTTCCTCATTTGCTATTTCGACATCAATGTCGTCACATTTGACACTACTGACATTCTTTTCGTTTTTCAGCAAATTACTGTACGGTTTATCCTTGGCGTTTTTTTCATTGTTCAGAGTAATATTATTATTTTTGAAATTTTGCAAAGGAACCGATCGGGGACCAGTAGGGTTTCGTGAGTTCACGTTGATTGCATTCACGTTTTGAGTGCACGTTCCCATCTTCCTCTTTTTTAAAACTATTTGACAAAACGCTGGATAAACGACCAACAGTGCGAGTGATCCAACAATCATGAAAATCGCGCCCTATCACAAAATAAAATTGTTTATTTTAAGAAATCATGCTGTCTAAATAATAAGTAATACCAACATGGTCTCCGAATAATTACCTGTAATGCCAGTGAGCGTACGGCAGGAATAGGAAACAACGCTCCTGCAACAATGAAAACTGATGCGACCAGAATACCCAACAGAAGAGAGAATCCATACTTTTTAAGAGTCGTTTTTGCATCGGCTGAAGCATTAAGTTGAGAATACAAAAGAATGTAAAAGACTTGTGACACCAACGACATTGCAAGATATGGAAGTACTTGGACTGTAAAAAATTAAAAATCGAATTTTAAAACCACTTTACACCAGCAACTTTTCAATTTGTATGGCGTATTTCAGTTGATTAGTTCTTACCTGATGCAACGTTAAAAGGAATCTTCAACAGTGCAGCCACACCACATCCTGCCGCTGTTCCCAAAAGTGCCACAGAAGACCCTCCAAGAATAAGTCCAACACGAACTTTCCAGCTTATCGGTTCATTCCCACCATCAAATAATAAGCCGACAAATACGGCTGAGATAACAACCCCTAAAAACAAACAAAAAACAGTAAGATTATTTTATTTGAAATTGTGAATTTTTTCGAGTCCATTTTTGTTTGTGACCCCTTCTAGGTGTATACTTACCAACAACGCGAATTCCACCCCATGTCCAAGAAAACTGTGAAGCACTTTCTACTACAGAATCAAGACCAGATGGAGTGAACGAATAAAAGTTAAACTGATGACTCCTATCATCGTCCACGGAAAGGTGACTAACTTCTTCTGCAAACCTGGTTTGCCAGGCTGTTAATACTGCTTGGGCTTTTGCTTCCGTCCACTCGACGTGGTTAAGTCGCCAGGTTTCTCGGAAAAATTCATAGAGTTCGGATGATGACATCAATTGAACCGTTGACATCAAGCCTCCAGCTCTGTGAATTTTGCGTCAATGAGAGTGAGAGATTAATTTATTTGTTTTCAATAAAATCGTCCTTTTTTGTAGCACTTTTTTTTCTTGGTGAAATCTTTTTTTAAAATGAGTTTGCCAAGTCTCACCTTACAACATGACCGGACTTATTATGTACGGGTCCACCAATTATTAAATCAGGAGCCCAGTGCATGAATCTTGGAGCGAATCCGTAACATCCTTGTGCTAATATTGATGCAATATCTGGTGGATTATCCGCACCCTTGTTCGGCGCAGTGATAGGGCAGTCAGGGTCCTTTGGATCCAAACAAGGCTTCTCCTGATAGCCAGTTCCAATACCTGCCCTTTTCATAAAACCTTCAAGAATTTCAAACACCCCCGCGTGTGCTTCACCGGCCTGACCAACCATTCTTGCTTTCATAAGAAACTCCTGAGGATTTAGGTTTGTCCATTTTATGGCACCTCTAAAGCCTGGAATTGAAATGGGAAAATCAGGGCCAAGTAACTTTGCCCCCTCCCAAAAGCAGTCCAAAGGGGTAATGATAACACATGGGAAAATCTTTTCGAAAATTGAGTCAAGGAACTGAATGTCAAACGTTGGAATATTTGCTGAGTAACAGAGGTCTTTCATATTCCAAGTGCTAAAAATCGATAACATAACAGAAAGGGCATTTTTAGTAAGATGTCAACTCTAATAGCAGTAAGAAAGATATATAAAACGTGTCATTCAATGGTACTTACACATCATAGAGATCAACTGTAACTGATAAAGCTTTCTGAAGTACTTGTAAATGCTCTAAGAGCGCTTTCGAATTTAACATAGATGAGTGATGCGCATCTTCTTTTGGAGTCTGGATCAACATTTCATTTGTGTCCGTTGTCAGTCCTGAGACTTTGGAAACATAGTTGAGCTCGGTAAGCAAGCGACCGGAATCTATTAATTAGAAAAGTATATATTACACATACATACCATGAACAAGAATAAATGGAAAAGGTAGAGGTAGAGCAAATTGATCCATTGTAAATTGTATAATTATTGATATAATCCACCAGACATAATTCTGCATTTTGCATCACACATTTTCATTAAGGGCGGCGATAATATATTATGTAAATTGATGTCATGATATCATCTTTAATCTTACCAGGTGTCCACAATGATGCGAGTGTCGTATCCAGTCGAATATTTTGAATGCCAACGCAAAGAAGGGCGAGGGAGACGATGCCGACAAAGATAACAAGGCCTCCTCGTCGCCCAGCCCATTTTCCTACATGTCCAAGTCTCCTTTGTGACTCTCCTCGGACCCATAAGCCCACTTTGCTTCCACGGGCTTTCCCCTACAAAGAAGAAATAAGTTTTACAATCACATTAGCTAACGATGGTTAAAAGATCGGCATTAGCGTGTACCTGTGCCAGGGCACGCTCACACCAAAAATTTTTCTGAGCAATAAATCTGGTAAAGTGGTAACTCCAAAACCGAGTCAATTCAAACAAAGTGATAATTCATGAGGATTCTTTGTAATGTAATAAGATTTTCAACGAAAAATTCATTTCTGCACTCATGTCAATTGGTCCCAAATGAGAGGAAGGAAGACGAGAGTGCATACAATAAAATTTTATTCATAGGATTTTACGATGGGCATCGGAAATCAAGAGGAAAAGGTAAAACGAGTCAATTATGTCTAAAACCGTATCAGAAGAACAAAAATGGCCACATTCACCGCCAGCAGTAGGAGAGATATCGCCACGAAAAAGTCAAAACATTTCGTATATCATATCCATCAATCCATCCCAATTTGAAACTATTCAGAGACAAAATGAAATGATGCCAGAATGTGATAAACATGAGGCAAGAAAGTAACGGCAATTCGGAAAGTAAAGGTCATTCAAACTCAGGAAAAGATGAGCAGAAGGAAGCAGAATCAATATGGATGAGGCACTCAAAATGTCAGAAAGTCAAGAAGTCCTTCTTTCCTTGCCTATAGCTCATAAATCATAATCAATATTTTTCATCCTTTTTGGGAACAGACGATCATAAGTCATTTCATAAGTTTTTGTAACTCCGATTACTTAAGTCCCCTGCTTTCTTAAATGCGATGAAGTGAAAAGGAAAAAAGAACTTTTATTGTTATGTTAATTTTGGAATTCGATTCCTGTGCCTCGAAGGATAGGGATCTCTGGATTACCATCTAACATGTCATCTTTAACTTTGCAAGTTTTTACATAATCTTAAGGATGTTTTGTCTCTTCATTGCTTTTACGCTGAAGAAGACCCACCACGACAGTCAAGTTCTCTACTGACTTTAATTGTACAAATTACTGCCTTTATCTTTATCAAGCCATTTTCTAATGGAATACCTATGTCAATATAAATGTGCTTCAAGGTTCACATAATACTTATTATCAGTATTACATTACATAACAGATTCAACTGATCCACTTGGATGGGAATTGGGAATACCACAACTACGTTGGTTAATGGAGAGGAATTAGGCAAGGATGCGTAACTTATTAAATGACAGCATGGATTAGGCTAGCGAATTATTTTACAAACAAAACCAAGCCATTTGCCTTTATCTTTATCAAGCCATTTTCTAATGGAATACCTATGTCAATATAAATGTGCTTCAAGGTTCACCTAATAATTATTATCAGTATTACATTACATAAAACATTAAACTGATCCACTTGGATGGGAATACCACAACTACGTTGGTTAATGGAGAGAAATTAGGCAAGGATGCGTAACTTATTAAATGACAGCATGGATTAGGCTAGCGAATTATTTTACAAACAAAACCAAGCCATGCTAACATTGCGATTCGCATATAAAACGTAATTCAAGTCGATGCCGACTAATGATACGGATGTAAGTAATGTCATGTAAAACTTAATTTAAGGATAATATAATCTAAACTTGAATCATTTGCACACCTTGGTTATATACTTCAGTGCGAAGTGGGCATCAGCCCAGGCAGGATACGGTTCCGAGCTTCGTTGTTTCATTTAGAAAGTCTCAGGAGGACTATATGACCTGCACCTTTTGTGTCAGGTCAGGCCAGTCCACGACTTTCACTAAAATCGTTTAACTAAACTCCCCTCCAGGACGAATAACTTAACTCTAAAAAATTTGTACGTCTTTAAAATCTCTATTAATTTTTTTCAAATTCTAAACGTAACACCTTTATCCACATTCAAAATAGTTAAACACTTTGCACATGGTAATATCAGTCTCAGACATTTAATTTTGAAGTTGTTTCGTTTTGTTCCCATTTCAAACTTTTAAACTCGTGAGATCCACATGGATTTTATCGTTGTTTTAGATATCATTAATAATGCACAAAATAAGCTAAATATGATTTGTCTATTTAGAGCGAAAGACATAATCTTTCTTCCTTCCTTTCAAGTTTTAGAAGAAGCTCAGGATTCCATTATCGAAAATGACACGCTCTCCAAAAATGCCATGTTTCCTTCCGGAACACAAGTTGAAAACTGAGCACCACAGCACGTTACGTACCTTTAATCGTGACAAATAATAATGTTACTTGAACTGCAAAAACATTTCTTTTTACGAGCTCGCCCAAATAAAAGTTATACAATCACCCATCACCCGCACCCTGGGTATCATAAAATGGAGAGCGTTTCGTTTCCTTCGAGAAAGACAAATAGTAAAAAGGCGATAAGGCACAAGACACAAACTTCTAAAATAAAACTCAAGTCGACTCAAGTGTTCGTCTTTACTCCTCCGGAGAAGTGTTTATTGCACTTGAAAGAAAATGGATTTTTAAAGACAAGAGAGGAGCAACAACTGCAACTGTGTGGCTCAACAGGGCATAAAGTACAATGGACACAAAGATTGGAAATGACCAACCAAAAAGTGCTCTCTTTCTGGTTTCAGTGAGGTCAGTCACGGTTGATGGAAAACGGTTTGGTGGTATCGTGGACGAAGGAAAATTTTATTGAGATGCAAAACGGAGGCAAGGCAGACGTCATGTAATAAAAACACTTTTCAATAAAAATAATGCGAGCCCTGAAATAACAACCTTGTCTTCAAACACGTAATATTGATATTTGTCCTTTTTACACTTTATTGGGGGACTCTTCTCCCTCGAAATTGCGAAAAGGGACTCGGACAATCAACTTTCCTCTCATTCACTACAGAGTCCGTCCAGTCCCCTGAATACATCAATGCAATGCATCTAATTAAATATAAGTTGCCGAAAAAATTATTGAAGCCGTCGTCCCTAGACGGTGTCATTATTTTTTATGGCGATAAGTTTACTATCATTGTCGTTTTTTGAGCAAATTAAGTCTTTCGATATAATATGTATACATAATATATCACACAATATTATTATGAATGATACACATTTCTTTTGACACTTTTCCCGTCATTAACACAAAAAAGTACGGCTTTAGGTCGGCAAGTATGTGTAATATCGTTTATTAGCACAATTAAAACTTTTTTAAAGTAAATAAAACCTCGAAAATTGTCTTCTTTTTTTCAAGTGCTTTCACCAAATAAATATGTAAACAAAAAGTGAGCAGTAAACAAATATTGTTTCTCTCATTCACTACAGAGTCCGTCCAGTCCCCTGAATACATCAATGCAATGCATCTAATTAAATATAAGTTGCCGAAAAAATTATTGAAGTCGTCGTCCCTAGACGATGTCATTATTTTTTATGACGATAAGTTTACTATCATTATCGTTTTTTGAGCAAATTAAGTCTTTCGATATAACATGTACATAATATATCACACAATATTATTATAAATGATACACATTTCTTTTGACACTTTTCCCGTCATTAACACAAAAAAAAGTACGGCTTTAGGTCGGCAAGTATGTGTAATATCGTTTATTAGCACAATTAAAACTTTTTAAAGTAAATAAAACCTCGAAAATTGTCTTCTTTTTTTCAAGTGCTTTCACCAAATAAATATGTAAACAAAAAGTGAGCAGTAAACAAATATTGTTGGAGAACGCAACGCACGTTCACTCGCGTTCGTGCGTGTGTGTTCATTCACTCGGTGATGTACTAGGAAGAGTACGGCTCGTCCTATGTGTGTGCTTATGAATAAAAAGTAAACACAAGGAAACTCTTGAAAAAGGCAAGATATAGTACCTACTTGGATCCTCGATACATAACTTTTTATCATAAGTGAAACATAACATAACGTGCATGGAGTTAGCCCAAAAGCTTTTTTTCCTGTTTATTTCATAAGTCTTCCCATCCCAATCATTTTTTTCTTAAAAAGTTCCTTTTGCACACACGAAAAAGTTGGAATGTCAAAAACTGATAACTTCCTTCCGCCCGTTAGGTGATGGAAATGCAAACGAATGTTCAGTTGTTTTCTTATAATAATGTTTTTAAATAAAATTTTTATTGCATTTCCAGAATCACATTACACTTAATTTTTTTTGCAAGGAAAAGGGAAAAAAATATCCAGCTGTGTATTGTACTTTGTTGCTTTTTGATGGCTTAATCATCATAAACTTTTTTCTTAGAGACTCGTTCGAGATAATGANAAGCTTTTTTTCCTGTTTATTTCATAAGTCTTCCCATCCCAGTCATTTTTTCTTAAAAAGTTCCTTTTGCACACACGAAAAAGTTGGAATGTCAAAAACTGATAACTTCCTTCCGCCCGTTAGGTGATGGAAATGCAAACGAATATTCAGTTGTTTTCTTCTAATAATGTTTTTAAATAGAATTTTTATTGCATTTCCAGAATCACATTACACTTATTTTTTTTCTGCAAGGAAAAGGGAAAAAAATATCCAGCTGTGTATTGTACTTTGTTGCTTTTTGATGGCTTAATCATCATAAACTTTTTTCTTAGAGATTCGTTCGAGATAATGAAGATATTATATTATGATTTCGGAGGAACTCTGGGAGATTGAACGATGAAGAAGGTAAGCGTATATTTTGTTGTTTGTGGCATGTATGCATGCATTGCATACTCCTTTCAACAATGTTCAAGAAAAAAGGCTGAAGCACGTTCAAGCAATAATAGAAATATGCAGGGATGATGATGAGGATGAAGACGAAGAGATTGAAAGAATGAAGATGTTTTCGCTGGTGGTTTCGTTTAGCCGGAGTAGTTGATGATGAAGAAGATGAAGATATTATTATGGTTATGGTCGGAACAAATAGGCTGGAAGCGAAGAAGGTAGGGCGAACAAAATCATCTTTATAGTATCAGCATCTGTATGTTATTTCTCTCTCGTTTTTTTTGCCTGTTGCTCCCATAAAAAATCGCTTCCCCTTCAGGAATTCATCCCCTTTGTTGCCGCAAACGGTGAATAACAAGCATGAAAAAATATACACTTCTTCTTTTGGCTTGCTCCGTCTTCCAAAAATTCAGATAATGCCTTGAACAGAGAGAGAAAAAATCCTAGGACTTCGTGTGTGTTGTCGAAAATGGAGATGGATCTCTCACAATCCTCAGGTGTGGTGCTCTTTCAATAAAAATTCTTATTATTGTCGAGTTTAATGGAGCAATATAATAGATTTCCTTAAGGTTGGAAAATATATTCTCCTCTATTGTCCAGTTACAAAAATGATTCGTTTCAGAAAAAGGCGAAAAATATCTGGTGGTGTACGTAATAATATCCGTTTTCTAACGAAAGAGAAGAGGAGATAAGTAGAGATGATTGAGATGTTAAGTTGCTCTCTTGGTTTTGTCAGTAGAAGTATGTAATCTGTGTTGGTAGGTACAGAATACGTAATAATATGTCCTACCTAAACTGACCCATGTTTCGTCTTGATTGTTGCTTGAAAAAGATGTTATTCTTTAAGCTGTATTGTATACAGAGACTTTTTCCTTCTCTTTTTTTTCAATTCATGCCAAGAACGAAACAGAAAAAATATATGTTTCAGTAGAATGTAAGTACTGTTGTTTGAACAGCTTTAGAAAACGGCGTTGTTAAGATTTCTTTCGCTGATATGAAACTCACTCACTACTCACACACGTTTACTGCAGCTGTAATTCTTCGGGTTCCTACGATCATTATTTCTCGTGGATTACTTATTTCCTCCAACACTGCTTCACTTCTTGATTCTATGAAAGAAGTGGTTATCGAAATTAAGATTTCTTCTGATTGACTCACAACAGGGATTGTCTGACTTCCAGTATTTGCAAACACTTTTATTCCATAAATACTCTTGGCTTCGTATTAAGAGTTCGCGAAAACAAAGTTGCCTCGCTTTCCTTGCTTAATTTTTTTGGTTCTCTTCGTCACATTTCACACAGTTTAAACCTGTTCTCGAGTGAAGCACTTGCATGAGACTGGAGAATGAATGACCTGCATCGCACTTAATATCATACAGGTATCTCATTTCAACTTTACATGCATCTATACTACCTACCTACCTTATATCTCCCTATCGTTTTATGTTTTTCGTGTGTCATAGACGCATAAAAGAAAATGTATCGATAAAGGATGATGATACCTTTAGGTAAAATGCAATATTTGACTTCTTGTTTCCTCTCTTCTAACAATAAGGTGAAGAATACGACAAAAAGTTTTTACGACGAAGGGAGCTTTTTCAGGGAAGCTTTTTCGAATCATGACAGCAGCCGACGAGGAACAGGTAAAGAGAACATTTAGTAAGTAGGTAGGCTATGCTGCATTGCATGTGTATTTAATATGAAACCCATTCAAAAATGGTGAAGGGATATGCTTCAGATTTTTATGCGTATTCTCTACTATTATTGAGCAGTGACAAGGGAGCATCATCGACATTACTGATGGCTTTATCAAGATATTTCTATACTTTTTTTTGTGTTGTAGTAACTGATTCTGAAAAACAAACGATGAGCCTTGTCTTCAAAATCGTACCCATCCTTTTGGAGGCAAACTTGTATATTGAGTGACTGACGAAGCTTTAACCTACGCGTACGCGCATATCAACATCAACCCTCCCTCTGATTCTTACGTTAATATGTAGCAAAATGCCTGAAACTACTGAACTAGGTAACTAATCCACATCACATCCTCCCTCATCTACCATCATCATCGTCAGTTCAAGGCACGCCACGTAAGGGGAGAGTATAATATAAGTACATGTACATTATTACGGTGCTTGCCTTCTGCGTTCATTTCATTTATGAAACTTTTACAACACAAGACGTAGTTAATGCTGGATAGCTACACGAAATATGAAAAATGGTCTCAAAAGTTTATCCAAATTGTGTCATTTTTCTCCGCACATACTAGAACATATCAGAACAGCTTTGAGCTACAATACTTCAAGACACAATGCGTGCTAGATCTATTTCAAAACATCTTTGAAATATACTGCGGGCTTGGACTTGAGTTTAAGCAACACATTCATTCTTATATTTCTGAGGTAAAGCAGAATCTAGAGTTGAAGAAGCGTTTTGTTCTTTTCAAACATCATTCATTACGGTTTGAGTCTTTAGAAGGGAATCATGTACATTATGAAAGATGGCTTTTGTGTGGGAGGAAGATTGTCTAACGATAATTATCTAAGAAAGCTTTAGTTTTCATGAAAATTTTACACGAGAAGCAAAAGTAGATGCAGTTGCATTTCACAATCACATTTTGAAATGAATTAGATATTTTTCAACTATGAAGATTAAATGAAGTATGTTACGATTTCCGCTTCAAAGAAGTGATAAAGATTGCAGTGATGAAGTCAAGATCAAAAAACAACTTTTTTTCTGATGAAAAGGTCTTTGTAATGGAATACCTCAATGGGAAGCCATTAAACAATGGTCTTTTACGGTAACGGATGTTGTTGGCGTTTTGCCCGTCTCCTCTTTTTTGAGTTGCTCACTCAGAACACGAACACATTACTGCATGGATCAATTCTTGTTTGATTTCTTACGAAAGATTTTATTCTCATCAGCAGGTCGGCTTTCCTAGTTCATTTTTGAAATGGTTTAAGTAGTCAAAAACACCAGCAAAATGTGTTCATTTAGTAAAATTCCTTCTGACCTTTCTTTTCAGAATACTGCACGGAATAATAAGAAAGTCATTTATGCTACATCCATCTCTATTTTCACATCGTTTTTCTGGCTTCATAAAGGCAGATAAAGTATATGTAGTGCCTCATTTAGCGTAAGAAGACAACTAAATACTATTGTATTAACGAGCCTCATCAATCCAAAAAGTTCGCTTCAAAAGGTACAAAACTCCCATTAAAAAAGAAGAGGGAAGTACAGAGAGCGTGTAAGTTTAATAGTCTGTATCATGATCAACTACAATTCGGCTGAAGGAAAAGAAAAACAGCTTACTAAGACATCTTACAATTCATACAGAATTCAGGCGTACCTATCTACAACTATGATGCCGGGTGGTATAGGTCAAATTTCCTCGCGAGGAATAATTCTCTCTGGTTAAATAAAATCTGAAGGGAAAAGTAAAAAGAATTGAATAGGCTTCCTGTGACTCGATGCCTCGACTCCTCCTTCATTGTTCGACCGATTTGTACTTTTGGCCCTTGGATTTTTTTTTTGCTTGAGCTTTTCAGAAGTTGGCTTGCTTTAAAAAAGGTCTGGCCAAACCTAAAGGAAAATCTCTACCAACATTTAAGAATAATGCAACAGGCGATGTGTCTTGGTCTTGAACTACAACTACCACCAGAGTTGAAGTCAAAAACTCCAGGAACAACTTCATAAGAACCCCCATTCATTCATCCATCATTAGATCTTTGCAAGAGAAGAAACTATATTATTATGTTTTGCTGTACAGTATATCAAAAGCAGCTAGAGTGATGCAGAAGTATGGTTGCTCCTTTCTGTGTTCTCATTCGGAAATGGCATATAAGAACATGAGAACGGATCAATCTTCCTTTCTATCTTTACAAAACTGAGGATTAAACATAAATTGAAATGTCAAAATGAAGATGCATTAGAAGCCAGCATGAAACAGCGGCATGCTATTCAAACTACCTTTTTCACGGCAATCAGCGTTCCTTTCCAAAGGATTTTGGTGATATGGGGGTGGAGAATTCACAGGGTCGACAATTATTCCACAAAATTTACAACTTTACATCTTCCCCAGCCACTACCTTCTACCTAATAAATTATCGAGCATCAAAAATGCGGCTTGATATTGATTTTTTAAAATACAATGAATGAAGCTTTTCTCAATACAATTTTTCGGTGTGATCACACAATATTCTACAGATTAAAAAACTGTGTTGTGCTTCATTTTGTTAAGGCTTGAATGCATGCGTAACACTCAGCTCAGCATTGCTGTAGGTAAAGAAGGTTCTTCTACTGGATTTCCTGTTTTATTATTTGAAGTTGAAGGCTTTCTTTCCTATGTCGGGAATTTAAGGTTTACGCGTGATTATTGTTACTACCCACCTACCTGCCAGCTAAATAATTTTTATTGCTTACTTACCTCCATCTAAAAATGCTCCAAAAAAAAGGAAGGGTACCCTAGCAAGCCATTCTTGCTGCCTACATGTTCTGTATGCATTTTCTTGTTTTTTTTTAAAGAAGAATATAAGACAATTTTACTGTGTGGTGTGGTGAAATTGTTGATGATGATGAGGAGGAGGACTGTGAAGACCTAAGGGCATTGAGGACTCGAGAAAGGACGAAGCATTAAGCATGAAAAAGATACAACTCTATTAAGATGTTTTTTTTCTGACAGTATTCTGTAAAGAATATGAGACGAGCTGTGTTAAAAGAAGTTTCGTGAACTGGGGTAGTTCGCTCATTGGATAGATCATAGAAAAACTAGAATCCTTACAAAAAATATAAATTAAACAACCACGTTAAAATGTTATGGTGGTGGTAGTGGTGCAACCTGATATTTATATCCCTGACTCAATTCAATCTTTTCTTCCTTTAGTTCAGTGAAAACTTCCTATTTCGCTCGCCTGTTGCATCTTACATTTCCCTCTCTTCTTGTAAGTCAGAGATGCAATAAGAGTAAAGCAACAGCATCAGTTCTGATCTTTTGATTTACGAAAACAATGGTCTGTCAGTATTCCATCTGAGTAGCTCCATAATCACAATAGGTGACATTTTACAGAAGGTTACCAATAATTAATTTTGTGATTATATTATTAACCCTTTGTTTTGCGTGATGATGTTGATTTAATTTTTTAAAGATATAAATAGTATTAAATCCAAAGTTATTTATTGAGGAACACAAGCTCTATTCTTTTTATGAAATAGTTCAATTCTTATTAATTAGATTTACAAGTATGATTATGATACTTTTAAACTATGTACTTTAACGGTTTTGAATTCAAATGTCTTTAAAGCGATTAAACTACAACAAGTCATAATTTAAGATTTCTTTATTGTTTAAAATCCGTGTTCAAATGTATGCTTCGACTCAACATATCATCCTACAAATTCATTTGGAATAGCAAAAAGGAAAACCAACAAGACATTCTGAATTTTCATCCGTGAAACATATTGTCTTTGTACATATGTTTGAAATATTCTAGTAACTTGTTGCATTTTTTCGTTTCCCTTTTTAATAATAGACAAACGAATCTGTTAAATTTTTTAACTCATAAAAATATACAAGGGAGTGGAAAATACATTGTATTTTAACAGCCACGGTCATAAAAACATTTTAGAAAGGGATCAGTCTGAAGCGCCAGCTCTACCATGCACACAATCAGACCTGAGCTGTATAAACAATTACAACTCTTCGCTGTGGCTACTTTGTATATTGTGATGGGAATGGCTTCGATTTAATGATACTGGTTCACTCTTTATGCTACCACGACCGTTTCTGTATGCCACCATTTTACCATGGCTTTTAGGCTCCAAAGCAAAATACAATCAGAGAAGAAGAGGAAAGACGAACGCCAATATAAGGGACCTCAGAAAAAGAGGCTCATTGACGGAGTCCACGGTAAAGAAAAAAAAAACTTATTTGTGTTATACGAGGAAGGAGTGTTGCCAGGTTTAACCGCGGCAATTGCTTGGCATTTGATGGGAAATCTAGGGTGGTTTGAAATGAAGATGTTGAGAGAAAGAAGAACGTGGCAGGAGGTCTGGATGAAGACCACCCAAGTGGAGACAGTGTATGTAAAATACATGCATACAATATAATTTAATATTATGCACGTCCTCATCATCATTATGAAGAGCAGTATTAACCATATTATTTCTTAAAAATATTACAAAGAACCTGAGATTAGTTTGTTAATGTCTTAATATCCACCTTGAAATTTAGTACATTGTAATAATAATGGTTGAGTCGAGTGTAATGTTCATATGTCTAACAGAACAAACCCGTCAGATTCTCTTGCATTTTTTTTACAAACTTTTACAGTGAAAAGGAATTGCATTAGCACAACTGGCAGAGAATCTCGTATCTTGTTCTGAATTTATTCAAGTGTTAGTATTTTGCTTGCTCACCAGAAAAACTTACAATTTTACCTCGTGAAAAATACACGTTCTATGCCCTTATCAATTGAGAAAACCCTCCAAGAATATATAAACAACTTGGTTCCACTCAAGTGCCTTCGTATTATGACATTGTTTAGATAAGTTGCTCACATGAAAATAGTTTTGTAAATTCTGCCACTTTTCCAATCTAATAGTTCTTGTCTCTTAATTGCATACTTTTCACAAGAAACAAAATGTTAATAGCATGAAAAAATAGTCGACTTTTATTGAGATGAGAAGTGTACATACTGGACAAATTTATTATGCACGTTTTACATCCTGAACATGTTATACTTAAGTTGACTTCCTTTACCCCCAAAAACACAGCTCGAACTAATCCAATTCATTCTATTAAGTACTTGACGGAATGCAAATCATTATTGAAGCTCTAACGAGCTGAAAAATAAAGCAGTACATTTTTACAAACTTTTTTATCTTTACAAAATCCAGCTTTATTATTTCGGGCAAGTTTTCGAAGATGAAATGAATTGTTAATTTTGTAAAGAATCTCATTGGAATTTATTGGAAACTTGACACCTTCGTTCTCGCAACAAAACATCCATAAATCTTTTTAAATGTGCTTATTATGTATTATGTATTTAGATACGCCGAACTTATTCTTTGCATTAATACTCATGCAGTCACTTTTGCAGCCTAAGCTAATCCGATCGTTTGGTTGACCTTTTGCCATCGGATCTTTCAATTTTCATTTCATTTTGTGGTTATTTTTCGTGGCAAACATCATTATGCTTCATTAGACTTTCATTTTTGTCATATTAAACCACAAAAGATTTTTTTTCAATAATAGGTCATGGAAAATGAATGTACCGAATGTTGTAATGTGAGCCTGGATTCATGTCCATTCATCTTCATCCAGAAATTAATCATAAAGTGCGCATACAAAAGTTTACCTGTGAAAAAAGATTGAATTTTTGTTTGCATCCAACATTTTTTATATTTTAAATTTCTATTAAAAGTTTTCTGAACTACAGCAGGCACTCGGACTTCTTTACAAACTTTATTGTACGAATCACGTTTGAAAGAATATGTTTTTTATGAAGCAAGTCAGCTAAAAAGTGATTTCATTTTGAACATCCTTCATAAAAGTGTATAGCATGCTTGTTGTACAAGAAATATGAATAGCCACTTTTCTAGATTTTCTATCTCCCCCGTTTTTAAAAAGGATGCCGACGACAGGAATGACGAAAGAGAGAAATGTTCATCAATATTTTACAATCAATGGGACAAGTCCAAGTGGCATCATCAAGAACTGTTTTATGTGCAAGAATCTTGTTAATTTTATGGGTTATGTCATCATAAATAGCAGGAAAAGGAGACGGAATGTTTTCAACATTTCTTAGACTCTTCCTAAAACCATCAATGCATATGTGAAAAAAATGAAAGAACAGATGTAGGTAAAATCCTCCTCCATTATCCTTTCAATTTACCCGACTGGAGCGAGTTGACTTTGAGGACATGATATTCGAAAATGAGCAAGTAAAAAACGTGAGCATAAATTGTTTAAGAAAATAGGAATTATACAGATTTCCCGTATGTTTTTAGCAGCCTTACTTTATGTTCTGCAATTTCTGTAAACTCTTACCTCACACAACTTGGTTTATTTTAAACTTAATGTACTTAATCAATAAGTTTTTTTTGTACTACAGACAAAAGATATCATTATTGATACAATTTTACAATTACAACTTTATCGTAATCATTTATAACCCGAAAATTTACGCATTAGGTATTGGAAAATGAGGATATTGGAAAATGTAACCAATCTTCTATAACAAGAGTCATCAAACGAGATTTCCTATAATTCCTAACACTTTCGTAATACGCTTAACTCAAAGAAAGTTTTGACTTTGTGTAGAAACTCATCAAAAATTCTCGTCTTGTTTGTTGGAATATTGAATGTTGTATCTTTTTCTTTTACATTTCAGAGATCGTAAAAGTGGAAATAAAAATTGGGTTGTAAAAGGAAACAAGATTCTGAATGAATTTCGTTTTTTTCATGACATTGTAAAGTTATCTTTTCCGAGCCTTCTGATTGTGATGGCTGCCCTCTTCTTCTTTTATTGTTCCCACTTTATACCATGAAAATTAGATATGCATGCATGAATTGAATACAAAGTAACAACAACCGTGACTCCTTGATGGTTGATGATATGATGATCCATCTACGGATCTGGAAATTTCTTTAATTTTGAACAATATATCACTTTTGTTTTGGAAATACTTAAATTGTGCATGATTGACGATTGTGAATCCAAAAACAATGCAATTTTTAAATGTTAATTAAAAATTCACTAATTTCGGGTACATTCCCACAATTTGACATTAAAATAATGCAAGTAAAACAAGCAAAGCATATTTGTTTCGGGACTTTCCGTGACTGTTTTACATGGAAGTTTCGAAGCACTTTTATTCGTTTCAAAAGCTCTTCGTGTCAAATACTGAAGGAAGACAATAGCCTGTTGATTGCTCAAAAAGAGGATGGCGCATAGACGACGACACTCATACAAGAGGATGATGATGATGTTGATGGCACTAGCTTTTCTTAGACCTGCCTGTCTTCTTACTTCAATTTAAAGCCGTGGTAAGTTTAAAAAAAAAATGTTTTGTCTCTCTCATCATTCTCACTTTTTTGTTTGTGTGCATTGTCTTTTTAAGATGTTTCTTGATTTATCATCATGATGAGCAAGTGTGCGTGTGAATAGCAGTGGAGCCAGTTAACCAAAGGTATAAAACCGCTGAATGAAGTAGACGGACAAAGTTGATCCAATAGCAGCAAGAAATGGAGATGTTCACCGAAATCAAAGTTTTTACACGGATGAGCCTCGACCACCAAACCAATTATCATGGATGTAAGTATCACATATCTGCAGTGAATAATTCAATGATGTAACCGAAACGTCAAGAAACAATTTTATGTTGTGCCTGCGAAGCTTTCGCCTCTGTTTTGTGGGATGGAAAAACTCACACATTCCTTCTTGTGACTTGCACTTGTGGCTGACGTCTTCTTGACAGCATCAAAAAGTCAGTGTGATGATGATGATGAGAATGCTGATAGGGACGCAATACATCTCAATTTTTATAAACTTCACCTGATCCACGTAGGAATAAGGCTAACTTTCAAAAAGTTATCCCAAACAATATATTATGCAGAATGAAATTCTGATTTTAGAAATAAGCACCAAGCCGGTACCAAGGCGGAGGGTGAAAATAATGACCGTCATTAAGTCAAAGGAATGCATGTAAAAGTGTGAGTTTTGTTGCTTTAAAACGTTTAGATTGCTTCTAGATGCACGGAACTGCAATGTTGCGCTTTTGAGTTGGGATTTTGACGATATTATCGGACTTTTTGAAAGGAAAAGAGCAACCATTTTATTTGGTACATCCATCATTGAAATTGAAGTGTAACTATGCATGTGTTGTTTTTATTGATGAAGTAATTTAAGCGTACCATAGCCATAATCACGAACACCTCAGGTCCCAGATAATGATCATCATTATCATGTAATCATCTTCTCTTTGGTGAAATGGAATTCTTCTCACCTTCAGAACTAATGCTTCATTTAAAAACTTTGCAACAAGAGGGTTTTCTTGCTTCTATTACAAAATTATGGTCAGTATGTCTTAATGTCTTAATTTTTCATGGAGGAGCAACAGAACAAGATACTTAAACCGAAAAACACATTTTTGCTTTCAACAGAGAAAATACATTAAAAATAAGATCGTAAGTTTTTTGGAAAGAAAGCACGAAATGTGCTACAAGTCATGAAATCATATTTTATTATTTTCGTTTTGTTTAACACTAAAATGAATTTAATATTTTTGTTAAAAAATATTAGCTTTGAGTGTTTGAAAAATCTGTAAATTCATCTTTTTTTTAAAGCATTTTTTTTTGTAAAAAATGCAATTCACTTCGAACCAACTGTACTGTTGCGGATTTTATGTCAGTCCTACTCCATGTCAGAGTAATGCATTGTCCACAAACATGTATTATAATACGTAACTTCAATAAATAAATGTGTTCATGGAGTGGCTGGCTAAAGTAATTTTTATTTTCTATAATGGAAAAGCCTTAGCCTTAAAATGTAAAATCAACTAAATTGTATCATTTAAACCATAACATCCAAACTCACTTGGAATGGAGGAATACAAATAGAAATAAGTGAGTAGATAAAGGGAAATTTGAGAAGAAAATCCATAAATTCCTGTTTTATAAGTCTAGAAAAGTAATAAAATAAAAAAAATACTGGAGGCAGCATGGACCCTTCGCAGACAAACTAATTATCTAAAAGACTTATTATTTGTGAGCCTACAACAACATGCCATTCGTTTCCTGACGAATGAAGACATTAAAATTCCCAATGAAAGGGGTTTAAAGTTATGGACGCCAAAATATCTGACTATTTCGGCAAATTTCAAAGGAAACGTTTTTGCAGAGTTGGTCATCTTTAAATTGCTGCAAAATGAGTCAAATTTCAAGATTGATTGGTGAAATTTATGCTCAGCGGCAACCTTCTCAATTAGCACTTTCATTCTAATAAATGTAGAATAAGCAAAGTCAGTATCTTTTTTGACGCTTCCCTTTTATGTTTGTCCTAACAAAGTATTTTCATACTTCTTTCTTTAAAGTCATAAAGATCAACAAAGTTGGTTCAAAGTGGAATCTTGTTTAAAAGTCCGGAGAGGCACTTGTTTTGGATATTAAATCATCTTTCTTGTGCCATTATTGGCAAGGCGTCTACAACCAAGTGAACGAATCATCTATCATATCTGGCGGCGTGTGTGCTTATAAAAGCCGTAGCTGAAAAGAAAAGCATCTTTCCATAAACGACTTAAAAATGTAAAGAAATTATAATTAAGAGATTTTTCTTCCTCATAATGGACAAAATGTTAGAATATGTTGAGGCTATTACTGCAATATATATTTTTTTATGTTTTGGTTAAGTAACTTTAGAGAGCATGTACTGGTATACACAACTGAAACCCTCTATATTCCACTTTATGCGTATTCACCACAAATCTTGAAGTTCATCTCGGGGTTTGAATCGTGATTGAGAGAGTGTCTCGTGAAATTGTTAATTCATCTACATTTGTGCCAAATGTTTGCAGCTTGCCTTTTTGATGATGTGCTCAAAAAAGGGGTTGGCTTTATGGTAGTTTAATGGTGATGATCATGAAGAGATGAAACATACATGATCATAATAGTCACGTTGATTGCATATTAATGATCACCATTTTTTACTAGTCATACCTCTCTGCCAAGCCACCACCCTAATTTATCCATTTTTACATACTATCCTATGAATCTGAGAGTTGAAATGCATTGTGATATGAAATGTTACCCCGAACGCGGCCGCAATGCAAAAAAAACGTACTTATTTTTATTTATTTTGCATTACTTTTCTCCGTATTTTTAGATTTACATAGTTTGCTTAGTTTGTTGGGATTAATAAAA
>JAHZMX010001965.1:0-22537 GCA_027743895.1 Seira musarum | reverse complement strand
CAAGACATGCGAGATGACATTCATTTTTTTTATCCTTCCAAAAACATTCACATTCTCTTTAGTCGGCGGATTGAGTTCAAATTTTAAACGATGAAGAGAAAAGGCACGAGTCACTTTACAAATCCAAGGAATATTTACTTTTCAGATGAGATGAAAATGGAGATCATTAAGCAAATAATAATAAAAATTTTCTACCTACGCCAAAAAAATACGCATATTTTTGGGGTCGTTCATTTTCTACATCCAGAATTATGGGACTGAAGGTATTTCAAATAAAACAATTTAGTTTATTTTTCTTACCTATTTTATGAACAGTCTCCATAAAACATTTTTGAATGGACTTTTTTTTTATTCCTCATGTCCTGTCCCAATTTTATTTTAATTTTTTGCTCGTGCTCCTTAAAACGAACAACACAACTACATTTTGCTCAGTCACCATCATTATTTTTTATTTTATTGCAATTGTAATCAAATGGGAATGGCTAGTTTGCTCATGATCTTCAAAAAAATAAGATTGATGTGATTTGCGATGATGCATTGTGAGTCCCGTAACGTAAAGAAATGAAAATATTTTTTCTAAAAAAAAGTTGTAATCATTTTGTCACTAAATAATAATGAATGAAGTGAAATATTATAAGTGAAGGCACGAAAAAAAAATATTTGAAAGGAATGACTTATTTATATTACTTTAGAATTGCAATAGTAATAACAAGTTCTTGCAATTGCAATCGATTTCAACCTTAACCCATGAATATTTTGTTCTGAAATAGATTTACCTGCCACTTTGAAAAATTGAATGATTGATGATGCACTTTACGCTCAAAAACTCTCTATTTAAAATAAATCATTTTGAAGATTTTTTTTCTGCCAAAAAAATCAATAATGCATTTTAGGGGTCGTTCACAACTTACAGATAACATGGATTTGATTTGATGAAAAGACCCTTCATGAGTTTTAGTTATGGCAATATCAACATCTAAAATACTTTATTACGTAACGCCTACGCAACCCAAGAACGTTATAAGATATTATTTACCACCCAAATTGGTATCTTTTTTTATGTTGCGCTGGTGCACTACCTCACCCTTATACCTCACGTTCCTCCATTTAATTAAAGTGCATTTATGAATAGGTTGTAAGTAAATCGTAAATCTGCTCATGCGAACATGATATTTATACCGTATTTTTCATAATTATAATTAATCTACCTATCACACACGTTATAGTTTGTATTGTAATTGGAGAAATTACGGTAGTTTTTTTTGGGTTTGTGCGATGGAACCCATTAGAACACAAACACTGCACTGGCTTTTGTCTGTGAGATGAAGACAGAAAGAATATAATCTTTTGAAAATTGATTTTTAACCGATAAATATTTTTGTACAGTTCACGTAATAATCATATGATAAGATAAGAAGGGTAAGCATAAATATTTATAGCTTATCTGATTTTGGGTACAAATGTTTTTATGAAAATTATTGCTGTTCTTCTCTAATTCTAAAAAAAATATTTCAATCCAGTTAAACTCAAACAATTAAGAATTGAGGAATTGCAATACAATGCAGTTATTTTTAGTTTGGTGTTCAGTTCACTTCATTCATTAAAATTTAACTGCATTTATGGATTACGGACAAGGTCTTGTAGGCGCATGCGCTTAAGCAACAAAATATTTTTTTTAAGTGAGACCATAATNATAATCTTTTGAAAATTGATTTTTAACCGATAAATATTTTTGTACAGTTCACGTAATAATCCAATGATAAGATAAGAAGGGTAAGCATAAATATTTATAGCTTATCTGATTTTGGGTACAAATGTTTTTATGAAAATTATTGCTGTTCTTCTCTAATTCTATAAAAAATATTTCAATCCAGTTAAATCCAAACAATTAAGAATTGAGGAATTGCAATACAATGCAGTTATTTTTAGTTTGGTGTTCAGTTCACTTCATTCATTAAAAATTTAACTGCATTTATGGATTACGGACAAGGTCTTGTAGGCGCATGCGCTTAAGCAACAAAATATTTTTTTTAAGTGAGACCATAATTCACGGATTGTGATTGGTGATTATATTGGGAAAAAGCGACAGGTGGTTCATGATTGGAGATTGGGAATACCTTGGGAAAAAAATGAAAGATGTGTTCAAGTCAAGTCCTGTCCTAGTCAAGTCATCATTAAAAAAATTTGTCTTGTCTTTATCTCCTCGGCACCATATTTTTCTCATCTCTTGGGATTTTTCCTTCTTGCAGTTGCACGAGCGAATGAAAAAAAATAACATGAAATCATGATCAAAGGAGATGAATGTTTAAGTTGAGGTGATGATGCGATGAGATGAGTGAACAGGATGTTGACTGTTGACGATAATGTTTGAATGTTGTGCAGTGATTCTCGATTGCAAACGGAAAATTCCCTTCTTGCATAATATAATCAACATCAAACCTGTACTCTCTTCTTCTTATCAAAAAAACAGAATCCACCCTCAATTTTTGCTTGAATTCACCCTTTCTGAGAATTCACGAAACAAGCTGTTTCATCGGAGATGGCAGCGTAATAACGGATTTTTTTGTACTTTAAAATACTACAAAAACCATTGACGATGAAATTGTAACCCAAGTGAAATGGATTTTAAAGCCCTGTCAAAATGCCGGACTCTTACGGAAAAAATTTCCGCACATACGACCTTAATAGAAGTAGATTAATTTTAATGGAAATTCTGTGCAATAAATAAATAAGCGCCATAATATAAAGCAAAAAGTGCATTCGCATCTCCCAGAAGCCAATTTCGACGAAATTCCGATAATGACTCTTTTGAGCTACTGCAAGACTACATCCAACTTTGAAATCAATTATGTTGCTGATGACAGACGTGAGCGGAAGTGCAAGAAAAAATATCGGAATTTTCTCCTGCCCAATAATAAATTAAAATATTGAAAATGAAGAGTTGCAAAATTAAAAGCCAGCTAGCCTTTTCATTTAAATTTTCATACAAACGTCAGCAATTAGCACTGCAATAAATTATCGCCGAATATATTTTTGGTTTTGCATAAAAGTACAAAGATATTTTCGCAGAAAAAGAAAATGAATGAAATGAAGCCCAAGAAATTGAGTGAGGAGAACAAAGAAGAAAAAAAAATTAGTTACTTTAGCTAAAGATACGCTTTGATGATTAATGAACATTAAATGTTATAACGTTAGAAAATTTTTTTACTCGACTCGACTCGCGTTTTATGTCCACCTCAATATCATCGCATTACTTAAAATATGCAATTCTATTCGATTCTCAGTTATTATATAACTAGTGTTTACGTAAAAGAATGTATTTACATTGTGAAAGGGATATTTATTTTCATGCTTATCCGTTACTTACGTACATAAGAACTAGTGAAGTCAAAGAGTTAGTTATGATATGATAATGTATTCGTGCTAAAAAGACAAGGCAAGACAAGACACAGACACTCCTTCGCTTCACCTTACTTCGCATTACATTACATCATAAAAAAAGTAAAATGAAAAGCTGTTAAAGTTGAAACACTTGTATGTAGATACGTAGCTGAATATAAGAAAATTAATTACATAATGTCGCTTAAATAAGCTTCGATTAAAGTGTCTCAAGTTTCAGAATCTGTCATAAAAAATAGTTTTTGCAGTTTTTCATTCACAAAAGCAAAAGCACAAAAGTGACATAGCAAAAAATGAAGATGTAAATACAAATAATAAAGCAGTTATAGTGCGACAGGCTACGTAGCTGAGGATGAGCTTAAAAGATTTTTTAAATAGTCGACACAATAGAAAATCGTTTAAAAAAATTGCTTTGAGTCCGTTGTCGAAAACTAAGCATGGCTCAGCTTTGATTTTCTAGTTTCAAACTTATATTCCGGTTGCAAGAGTTTTCAAGAACAGTGACAGACAGACAGACGGACACATCGAAATCAGAGGACCATTCACTTTACTATGATAAGTACAATTTATAATTGAGAATCACGAGATTCCCTTTAACAGTGTTTTGCGTTTTTGTTGTGATCATGACTATGACTATGACCACATCATTATCGTCACTCACAGAAAATATAGACATAATCCTATCAAATCACAATCACGATGATTGCCAATACTAAAATGTAAGTACGTTAGTAAGTTTTGAAGAAAAAAAAACTTCTTTTGCATTTAGCTTTTTGTGTTATGTAAAATTACTCAAGATTAAGATTGAATAATAATGCTTTGGCTTTTGGCTTGGCATAATAGCTATCGCTATTGAATTGATGGTAAGTTGTAGTTGAGTGAGTGAGGAACTCACTGAACTAGTCAAACTTGTTCTATTGGTTTTGGTTTTACATTCTTTTTTCGAAGATGAAATGAAAGAGAGTGAATTAGGGAGGCTTTTGAAGAGGTCCATTAGTCCATTTATAGAATGGATCATTAATCATTAATTTATAACGCATTCATAGGTATTCATCATGAATATTCATTGTTTGCAAACAGTAAAGAAAGGTAATTAAGTCTGAAAATTAAGTGATTCAGACTTGAGACGAAGACGAAAGTAAAAGCACTCGTTTTCTTGGTTTGCCGGTTAAACTCAGATAACACATTAATGTCAATTTACTTAAATAAACTTAAGATATTTATTTTGGATGTTTGAACTATATTTCATCTTATCTTTTTAAATCAATCATTTATTCCTAAGCATGCGCACACGCACACGTGTTGCACTTTTTATTTAAATATGACAGCAAGTTCGATACATTATTCAAATATTTTTTCCAGGTTTTTTTTTTGTTTGTTTTGGCTTCATGAAAAAGGAAATGAGAGCAATGAGCACTCCACGTAACAATGTATCGCCCACGCGTTTTTATTGCAGACAAACGAACTGTTTTTTTTGTTTGTTTTGGCTTCATGAAAAAGGAAATGAGAGCAATGAGCACTCCACGTAACAATGTATCGCCCACGCGTTTTTATTACAGACAAACGAACGACATCTTGTCACATTCATACCCATAAAGCACACGCCCTGAATTCAAATACGTATTCTTCAAAGTTGATTTTTTATTAAAAAGTCGATTGAAAGTGGATACTATGTCGATGTTGATTAATAAAAAATGCTGGGACACGTTTACTCTGTCGTTACACTTCTCTTTTTAAAATTCTAAATAATGAATAATTTTTCTTGTTTTGTAGAAACTGAAAGGGGAGCAAGCGGAAGAGCGGCGTGATAAGGGTTAACAATGCAACGCATTTTACTCAAGTCAAGAGGAAATGGCATGTCGATGTGATGTGATGTGAGCTCATAAAAAGGGCTCAGCAAAAGGTATATCATACATAGCCATAGCTAGCACTCCTTCACTTCCTTCCGATGACGAAGACTGAAGAAGAGGGGTCGTTCATCAAACACGTAAAACAATTTTTCCATAAATAAATTCATTGCAAACCATAACTATTTTTTTGTGTAAGTTCCCTTAAAAAAACTTGATGAAGGGGCTAGGGCTATGCAGTTTTGCAAAAAGGATAATCATAATCGTGAATCATGACATGACATGCCAAGACATGTCTGATCCCTTCGATTTTTGCGATGACTTGGCACACTTTTCGTTCCTTTTTTTTTCATTGAAAAAATGTATAAATAATTTTTTAGACAGTGTTGCACAACAATGCAATGAAGGGGACTACTCCCGCAAGCCAAGCCGAAGCCATGCGACATGATTTGTAAATTGTGATTTGATTCATGGGAACAGCGACGCCAAAGTCTCAATCTCAATCCTTTCATTTTTTTTATAGTTTATCGATTCAATTTGGATTGAGATTGCAAAGTGCATCCTATTTTTTTTGCAACATTTCCTCAATAACAATAACAAAAACAAGAATAATGCCTACAGGAAAAAAAGTCAGAAATCAGAGCAGGAGTCCACAACAACAGTAACATCGACATCTGACATCGGGCGGACGGATCTAATTGTAAATTGTAAATTGTTAGCTGAGAACTAATTTCATGCAATTCTCCCATGCAATGCAAAGAGGTATTTTGATTCGCGTGGATGTAAATATTTTCAATTAGTTCAAAATAAATCGAGTTTTAATTCACTCGGTCGGTCAGGCTAAAAAAAAACTCGAACTGGGAAGGAAGCTAATTTGATTTCCTAATGCGTCTCTAATTTGCATATATGCAATAATAAAATGCAAGACATAATTAACCTGGGAGCTTTTTAGGTATTTTGCAAAATAGAATAAAACTCGGAATGCTTATTTACGCGCTGCAGAAGAATTTTTTTTTTTTTGGATAACCGTAGACTTCTTAATGACGACTTTATCTAACGGATTTGATATTTTTTTGATCAAATCAAAACCGAAAGCGAAACTAATCCTCTTTTCAGACTTCAGACATAACTTCTAAGAAAAAAACGAGTTTTACGTGAATTGGAGTTTTGAGTTGAGCAGGTGAGTTCAAGGTGTTTCCGCAACAGATCCTCGGTTAAGCTTTAAACCCAAGCCATATTTAAAGACCAGTCTTTTAACTCAAAAATGAGTAGGAAGTGCACGCTGATAAAATACTCATGAAAAATAATCACAGGGATTTTATTAAAGTCTGCTACCTGCTATTTTGCTACCTACTACCTGTTTACTCCTTTCAATTTTTTTCCCATGTCGTTTCGTTCCGTTCTGAGGAAATTACCGGCTTTCTGCTATTTGCAATTGAGGAACAAGTCAAGTTGGTCAAACAATAAAATAATAACTGCAACTTTGGCTTCTCCCAAAACAAGTGAATCGGTAATCACAATGGGATGGGGTGTGTAAAGTGTAATTGTAATTCTGATTGATTCATACGAGACGACTAATTCTTGGCTAATGCAATGCAATGAAGCACGGAACTGGTGAGTAAATAAAATAAGCTCATATGAAAATCAAGACTTCCTTGTCGAAGACGTCAAATGCTTCTATGTAAAGCTATGTAGCTTCTTGTTTACGTTGATGAGCAAAGTTGCAATTTGCAATAAAAATTCTCCGAACAATGAAAAATGGGAGAGAAGACGAAGAGATTCGTCTGAGAAGACGAAACAAAACCAAACCCGTCCAACTTTAACTCTTTAAGTCAAGTCAAACTCAATTTTGGTGTGGCTTCTAACTAGATTACCCACACACGTCAAGTCATAGTTTGAGTTGAACAAAGACTTTGACAAAAAGAAATTATTTCTTGCAATTAAAAAAATCTCCCAAAAAATGAGCAAATGAGATGAAATGGAATGTCCATAACGGGACATCATCAACTCTTGCAAATCATCAAGATCAATGATAGAGATAACAAGGCACGACCAACAACTTCGTTTTTTAAATAAATCATAGATGGGCAGTTTAAAACGGATTTTTAAGTGTTTTTGCGTAACAAATTGCAGAATTTAAATTCTTTCCCCCTTCATCTTTTTTCTTTTTATATTTAAATTGGGATTGAAAAATGTCAAAAAAATTCAACGCCATTGATATTTCGCTTGATAGGCTTTCACAAAAATACTTTGTTTTTTTACACCCCACGCATGCGCATGTGCGATGCCACACCACGCCAGGCCAGACCACAGAAATAAATGTAAATGGAGTTGCGTTGCGTCACTCAATCGCACTCCTTCTTCTTCTTCCCATGTTTCAAAAAATTCCTTCGCTCTCATTCTTCAATAGAAATATAGTTCATTGAATCGTAACGTAAGAAAAATACACGGTTTTAAATATATTCCATGTCATGTCGTCGCTCACTTTCTGCGGCTGGTTTTAATTTTTTTTCTTGAAAATACGTTCTTTTTTATCTTATCAAGTTTAAAATCCAATCAAATAAAAATCAAATGAAAAAACGCTGTTCTATTCTCAGATAATTTTAGGCATAAAACTTATGTTCACGTTCACGTCGACTATTTTTGCGAAAGGAAGAATAAAATCGTAAAAAAAATTAGAGTGTTTAATTGTAATTGTGGTTTGGTTTAAGAAAAAAAAATGATCACATGAACAACACGAGTCCTTAAACATAGTCATAGTCATGATATGATATGAATCATGAATGCATGATTGCCTTCGATAAAGAAGACGTGAAGTCGAAGTCGAAGCCAAAACCTGAGATATTTATACCGCATTATTAATCCCTTTCCATTTTGAATTTTTTTTTCTTGACACCATCATCAAAATCAAATCACATCACATCAACATCACCAATACCAATCTTCTCCCTTCGTTCAGCAACCCCAACCCCACTTCGAACGCCATGCCAACTTCACTCGAGTTGAGAAACCCAAATTATATCACATGAAAATCACATCGACATCGACATCGTCTTAAATAATAATCGATCAATCAGTCGAGCATGCCTAAGTACTCACAAACGCAAGCGCACTAAATATGATCTAATTTTTTTTCTTTAGAAAAGTGACAATGTCATCGACTTTTTCACTTACCTCATGCTTTACATCCACTTCGGTCAGTGATTTCCCCTCTTTTCCTCCAAAAAATTTGATGTCGTCTTCAAACTAAAGTCAAATCCAATTTTTCGTATCCACGCGAAAATTTTTTTAGGATCACCAGACACCTTCACAAACAATTTTTTTTTTATCCACGTGTCAATTTGTAATTTTGTAATTGAATCCGAAACGACTTAACAGGTTCAATACTATTCTTCGTGTCGCTTTTTTTTATTTGAAATTCTTTGCAAAAATTTTTCCAAACAAAAGACTTCTTAAAATGTGTAGATTTTGAACAAAGATGGCAATTGGCAAATTCACAAAAAAAAACTTCACTTTCAGCCCAAGACGAGCGTGAAATATTATTCTTTCGTTTTTCATACACTTGAGTAGTAAGTAGTAATGGTAGCTTCAATATTTTTTTTGCACAGAGGATAGGATAGGATAAGCTTCACAAAAATGTTATCAAGACCAACAAGAAGGGATTTTTCGCAGGCAGGGAAAAAACGATTTTTTTATTACAGAAAATACATTATTTGGCTTGAAAACTTTATAAATGCTCTTGGTGGTTTGGTTTTGTTAAAGTTGGTAGAATTGCAATTGGTAGTGGTAATCGTGGTAGTGATATGATAATTGAGTGTATAAAAGGAAGGATTCCATCCGTACTTAATGTAATATAAAATAAAATACATTCATCCTCTACAGTAATAGCAATTGAAAATTGAAACTCAAACTCAAACGCACACAAATAAAAAGGAAAAAAAATAAAAGGTTTTTTTTTCTTCTTTTCGAAAAAAAAATTGTTTTGAAGTTTTTTTGTAGATTAGAAGGGCTCACACAAAATGCAATACTCAAAGTTTTGAACAACACTGACTGACGCACATACACGCAATAATTGCAATGCAATTGCAATGGAAAATTCTCTTACTCTTGGCTTGGGTTGTGTTGTGTTGTGTTATGATGTGAGCAAAAATTTATTTTTCTGAATTCACCAAAAAAAATTATGAATATAATAATAAACTGTATTAAAACTTCGACGCCACTACACAAAAAACTCGAGCTCCTCCTTATGTTATGTTATGTTGATGATGTGTAGAAAACGAAAGTGAAAAAATTTTTTTATATTTTTTTTTCTTGAAGGAAAAATGATTTAAAAACAGAATTTTGTAGAGGAGAAAAAAAATAGAAAATTGTCGAATATTTTCAGATCAAAAGAAGTCCAACTAAATTACGCTGTTTCCAACGAACTGGTCCCATTTGGAGGAAAAATTTTTTAAGTCAAAAGAAGAGGAGGTCCAATGCCGGGGGCAAACAATTGTAACTGTAATCGCAATAGCAATGTCATTGCTTTATGAAATGAACCAAACTCACGAATCAGTCAAGTCACTGCAAAAAAAATTTTTTCGGTGAATAAAATAATCCAATCTAATTTTTGTCAGAAGCACAAGCACTGTACAGTCTGAAATGAAAGGGAGTCTGTTTTTTCCGAGATTTTGAGCGCGCGGCGATAAAAACGACGATGCGGAGGGGACGACTGTAGGCACTCAAATGGCAGTACTCGTTGCGAAAAAATTATATCCTTTGGCTCGTTTACATGTCAAGACAAGACAAAACAGGACAGGACAGGATTGTTATTATTATTCCCTTGAAGTAGTGCCAATAAGAAATATAGTCATAGTCATAGTCAACCACAGTCATTCTTATGGGGACTCCTTACAATTGTAGGCCTTTTTTAGTAGTTCAGAGCCATGGAAAAAAAATTGCACAGAGGAGAATAGGGCACAGCACAGTTCACTTAATAATAAAAAAAATGTTGTATAATTACAATTTACTTACAGTGCAGTTGTTCTTGTTCGTTGTGCGCTTTATTCAGAGAGGACAACAATGAAAAATGAAACAATGCAATTGGCAATTGTAGTTTTGTATTTGTAGAATAAAATTTTATCTGCCATGCCATGCCAGCCTATTTATTGGGTTCAGTTCAGTTAGTCAGATACATATAATCACAATCACAAATCAAGATTATCTAAGAGCCCCTTTTTTGTATTGCAAATGCAACTAAACTGGCAAGAAAACTAAATAGCGCTAGTGCTGATGATGCTGAAGCTGTCACGACACAAGAGAGAATCGAATGTTCGTTCGTACTCTAGCTTAACTGTAACTGTAACTTCTAAGCCTTGATTTGATGAGAGAGTTCCTTTGTTGCAAAATTTAAAAAATGCCGATGCATTACATATAGCCAAAGCGAGGCTCACACAAATGCAATCATATCATCAGTTCAGTCACTATTGCTATGATAAGCCGATGCTTCTCATTCAATTTCAATGGGAATCGCTCATGTGAATAGAGGGAGAGGGAGTAAAAAAACGAGGAGTAAATTGTGAATTGTTAGCAATGCTAAATACCTATATCATGATCATCATGACGATCGTAGTGCAACACTGTACATTGCACGGTGTCCTCACAATAATCACAAGACAAGCTTAAACTAAAGTCACGATATGATGATGATGATGGTCGGAAAGATATAGGGAATTGCAATTGGTGATATCTGCAATCTGCATAAAAATATAAGGTACGATCATGATATGATCTTTAAAAAAAGACAGACGGGAATGAATAACAGAAGTCCTTCGGGTGAAAGATCGAAAAATATTCTGGACCAAACCAAAATTTCACTTGAGTTCTAATTTAAAATCAAAGGAAGAAATTTCGACAAAATATTTATTTCTTAAATTACGTTTTTGTGAAGTAATTTGTTGAAAGCGTTCTTCAATTTGAATTACAATTGATGAGATTATTTGGACGTCATTTCAAAATTAGCGGCGTTCCAGAATTGTGATAAGCATATTTTGAACTTGATCTGTCGTTTGATTTCCCTTCGTTTTTTTACCTGATCAGTTGAAGGACTTACCTTATGTGCTTATCTTAGATTCATTTGAAGACTTTAAGTCATAATGGCATCGTGGATTTTTTTAAAAGTTAAGCCAAGTCAGTAGTAGTGCAGTCACCGTATTATTACATATTAGCTTTTTGGTCTTCGTCTGTGCTATCATTTCGTTTCATTTGCAATTGCAATTGTTTCAGTTTTGAGGGATATAGTTAGGTATTTCAGAAGAAAAACGTGAGGAGATGAACGAAAGAAAATGAATCGAAAGTGAACTCACTCTCGATTTTGTGCTCAGTCACTGCAGCCGTGCAAATGGGAATAGTCATGCGATGATAGGCCAGGCCTTAAAGGAATGAATACCTGAATGAGTCTACTTTTATGCTCATCGCATCGCTCATCTCGAAGTTATCGTGAAAGAAAGAAATGAAAATGCGAAATGATATCATAACTGCAACTTGCACTGCATTGCTTTGCAAATGTAATAACACTGTAAAATTCAGAGAGGCACTTGATATACAAAAGTACATAGGAAAATTAAGCTACTTATGCCTACAAGGCACTATACGCACGCTGTAATGTAACACATCATCTACTTTTATTTATGTGAATTGATAAAGTCACAATGACATTATTCAGTAATGTCGCGAAGAAAAATCAAAAGATAATAAATCAGGTAAACTCATAGATTTGGAGAACACTTGACTCTAGGGTTAAGGCTTAAGGTGGTTCTGTATTTTTTGAGGATTTTGTGGACAAACTTTTTAAAAAGTGGCTTACTTGCTTTAGTATTCCTTTATAGCTGCTGTAGCCCCCAAGATATAAGGTACTTTTCTCACGGATTATGATTGTAGCTCCCGTGTTTCGGTCTAAAATTAGATTACCCTAAAGTACTTTCCAGAAACATTGAGGGTGGTCTACTCTACCTGCTTGGTCTTCAATCTGAATTGAAAAGTAAGCTGATGGCGAGTATGTTTCAGAGGTCTGACCAGTGTAGACGTAGTTACAGAGTTGGTTAAATTAAATTTAGTAACTTTTATTAAATAGTTTGTATTTTTGTTTGTAATAATTATGTGCGGTAAAAAATACCCAAAAAAGCAAAAGTGCACATTGTGCTTGAAAGAAGTGTTTAACCTTTATAAGCATATAAGAACTCATACCAACGAACGGCCGTTTAAATGTTCGTTTTGTGGCACAAGATTCAAATTTATGTACCATTTATCACGTCATTTTCGATCACACAGTTTGGATAAATCTTTCAAATGTGCATTCTGCACAAAATCATTTTCTCGGAACGACCATCTTACAAAACATACTAAGCAAGTACATGCTAAATATGAGAATTTTAGTAATAATAATCAAAATTTATTGTCATCTGATTCAAATAGTTCCTCTTTAGAGGATTTTAAAGAGCTAGATTGTATATTTTGTGGTAAAATGTTTTCTTATAAATGGGAGTTTGATATTCACATTTTGTGCCATGTAAACGAGAGACAATACAATTGTAAAATATGTGACAGATCGTTCATTCGAAAAAGCGACAGAAATAACCATCTTAAAAAACATTTACAACGGTTGGACGATTCGAAGGAACTTCTCCAGCTTCTCGGACTGAATTGACCTGTAAGCATTTCTCTTTTAAAAAATATTTACAAAACAAGTTTAAATTATATGAATTATTTCAGTTTTGTTGTTTATAATTTCAGGTTTAAAGGACGTCAGTGAGCTCAGGCAGGACGCAAAGGAGAAAAAAATTAATGAATTGTGAACAACACTTCCATACTTAATAATGAAATATAAGCTATGCAATACTTACTTAAATGCAATCCCTTTTTACTTTTTCGTGTATCAAAATCATTCCTTTTTTTTCTTGTAAATCATAAACTATGTAACTTTTATTTTTTTTACGCGAAAAATTTTACGAGAATGATGCTGAACTACAAGAAATACATAGCTGTAGTACAACAAATAAAAAGTGCATGCGGTGGGTACTATCACCAGCCCAATCCATACATCCTATGCATATTATTTTTTTTTTCTCTTTCCTTTTGTAAAACATCAATTAAGTGGAGTTAGGTGTTCAAAAATAAATCAGTGTTCGCCTCCAATCTAAAAAAAAATATATATGGTGCGCTTTAATTGACGTTTTGAGCCATGCCCTTCCATTATCTGTAGGTTTCTGCCTCATTTTTTTCATGAATAAAGAGGAGTTGAGTTGAGATATGCAAACAAAAAGCATTTAAAATTTACATCCTGTGTGCACAGCTATATCGCTTCGACTTCAACTGTAGAGGTATTTTTTTTTTACCTTACTTACTTTGCATTTTGTATTTTATAGTACTGGGGACCTTCCTCACAAATCACTTTGAAGTACCTAAACTTAAGCTGAATTGAATTGAAAGGAAAATTAAAAGGTTTTGTTTCATATCGTATTTATCCTATTAGAAAGCAAAGCATATTTACATGAGTGTAGCGGTTTTGTTCTAACTTTAATTAAATAGAACCCAACCCCTAATTTTAAAATATCCGGTAATTCAAATTTATCTTGATTTAATCGCTCACTTTTGCTTGCTTACACCTTTGTATCAGTGAGTCTGAATCAACTACGGCTCCCCATAAAATCGAGATTACCTCGGCATCGCCATCATCCGAGTTAATTGCGAAGCTTAAAGGGGTGTATCATATCATTTTCATATCTGAATCTTCGCGTCATTAAAATAGCGGCTTCAGCTCTGTTTTAAAGTGACTTGAGACTCATACGATGATGTGACGATGACGACTTTGTCTTGGGAATAGAGGAGGAGACGTTCAAGATACTTTATACTTTTACAAGAGGAAGTGAAGCCAATTAGCAATTTTATATTGAGCCATAATGCGCGTGCACGCATTTTTTTACTTTTTAAAAAGACTTTTTAAAAAGAAATTTTCTGTCGCGTATTTTCCACACATTCATAACCATTTTCTTTTAGGATTGCAATTGTAAATTGTAATTAAACTCCATCTCATCGAGAGAAAAAAAAATGAAAATGAAATGCGAAATCGTGAGGAATTTTAGGAAGCCTGGGGACTGCGCATACAAGTATGCTTATGTGATAACATTTTTTTTTCATGAAAATTAATTATTATGATTATGATTATCTCTGATGCTGCTGTGATGTGATGTGACGTAACGTAATCCTTAATTCATAAGCATAATGGCAAATTATTGCACGAAAGCCCTCAAAAGAATTATGATACCGCAATTTATGAAATTACTTTAAAGACTTAAATGACAACCTGAGGGGATGTTTGAATAAAGTTTTAATGCAGTTCAGTAATTCAAATTAGAAAAATTACGGTAACGTTACTTACTTATCTTAATTTTTGATGTTGAGGATGTTGAGACATCATGAAAATAAAAATTATTTAAGTAAAGTCATCATCAAATATCGGGCCGTGTTGTGTTGTGTTGTGACAGAATTGGAATTGGATGACCATGGCATACAAAAAAAATTGAATTGCATTTTTTGAAGATATTGATCCGCCCAAAGAAAAATCCATTCACTCAGAATCATCTTAATAATAATAGACTTATTAAAAGCTCAGTCGGGATAAAATGAAAATCCAAAGTAGAACTGAACAATGTAAAGCAATGCAAATAATGAGGTATTCAATAATTAATTATGATTATGAGATGAGGTGGGCTAATCAAATCACCAATCATTATTATGATTGATATTTCATGATGCATCCAAAGTCGTGGAAGAAAGGCCATTAGGCCAGGCCAAGCCACGATTATGTAACTTTATTTATTTTTTATAAAAGAAAGTGCAAGTGTCGTTGTTGTTTGTTGCTGCTGCACTATTGTCAACGTCATCGCATCACAATCGTCCCATTTCCCCTTCGTAATAGGTTGCAACTTTTTATGCCATGGTAGTCATAGTGATACTCATATCATGTCCGTCCTATCATCTGTCAGTCCGTCCGTCACCGATTGGACTGCAGGTCCAAACACTTAAAAACTTTGAAGACAAGCCAATTTGATTTACCTATTTAGCGCAAAATAATATTTCAACAATTTTAAAGTTTTGTCTTGACTCTTGACATTGTTTGAAATTTTTCAGTAGACATGGCCTGAACGAACTTCACAGTGGCAGTGGCAGTAGTAGTTATTTTAAATGATTTAATCCAATTGTAAATTGTACAAAGGAATGTGAGCAATCAGCAGCGCATCTTGTCGGTCTGATGCTCATGTTATTATGTTCATGCAAGAAAATGAAAAGGGTTTCTTTGATGGCACGCTCCTGAAACTGAGAGATGTGTGGTGACCCAGTTGGGTGATTCGCTGCTCAACTAGGACACTTGATCATTTCTACATTTACAATATGTATCCACTCACATGCCACCATCACCACATTCAGGATACAAGATATTAACTTACGCTTCTCATTCATTTTGACATGGCAAAAAAAAAGTGAACTCAGCGTTTTCCCCTCCACAACAAAGTCATAGTCACTTTCCATTGGATTGCAATTGTGATTTTGTCTTGTCTTTGAGCTCCATGCCCCGCTTCCAATGCCATGCCATTTTCATGCATTTCAATTTCAACCCCATTAAGAAGAAAAAAAATGCTGAGTATGAGCACCAAAAAATTTAACTGAGCGCAGGGCTCCCATCTTTCATGAACCACAAGGCAAGTCCTCGGGGTATTTAGGCAAACGAGATTAAATAATATCATTGTTAAAGTTCCGTTGCTCCACCTGCAAAACTTACCTTATGCCACATTATTTTATGTTGCCGTTACTCGTTCTTTTAGAACTGGATACGGTACTGCTGCTGAAGATGACTGCAGGGGTTCCCAAAAAAATCAATATCGTTTATCTTCACACTCACCTCCATTTTGAACATGTAATTTGCCATGGTGACGTGTGATGTGATTCGACGCAAAAGGGTCCTCACTTTGAGTTCGAGGTGGTAATAAAATAAAGGGGAAAAATTATAAGAAAAAAAAATCAGAGCAAGGTTTTATCTACATAGCTTAGTTGGTTCGTCATCTAATCTGTCTTATGGTCATTTTTTTCTACAGGAAAAAATTTGTGGAGATTGCAGATTTTTATTTGAGATACAAATACAGCTAAGACTATGACGTAACAATTCTTTTATTCAAAGCCGAAGAGGAAGAGTTGAGCTCCATGAAGCTCAACAGCCTACTACTTACTTAAAATAATATGACGAAAAAAATAATCTAAACAATGTCTTTTGCTCATGATCATTTTGAAGTTAAATGTGTGTGGTCTGGTCTGGTCTGGTTTATCGTCTCACTCGACGAAACAATAGTTTCAGATCTAGAGTCGTGATTTAGAGCAAGCACAAACAACCAATTACTGTTCATTTTTTTTAGTAAAAAAAAACTAAAGACAAAACGAAGCCATATACTATTTACTTACTTCTGGTTAGTCTCATTAATTAAATGGGATGATATTTTGAATGAAAACAAATTTTTAAGTACATACTTACGCAACATAATTGTAATTATAATTATCCTTTCAGAGCGGAAAACAAAGAAAGGAAGCAGCAGAAGCAAATTAGTTACTTTTGTTTCATATTTTATGATTTGATGGCAATAAACCTGATTTCTATTTTTTTTCATCAAGGCGTTGCCAAAAAAGGATCATGATCTAGTGCAACAATAACAACAACATTGTCAATTCCATTTCTTGGACAAATGGAAAATATTCAGAATGGAAATAAATGTGAAACAGGCAAAGTTGAAGTTGAATGATGAATGGATTCTTATCTTCATAAGGAATTTCCGGTTTCCACGCATTTCATTCTCGACAGCGACTTCATTTGACATGACTCATGTCATGAATGAATAGAATAGAACAAAAATGCAATTTCCAAAATTGCTATTGCGGGGGTGAATTATGATGATTATGATTAAGACTGACTTGGCTGCTCTTCCTATTCGTTTTAAGGTGGCGAAGCCGACAAATACAATTTTTTTGTGAAGTGTACGAGTATTTTTGATCATGAATCATATCATGGTCGATGTGATGTGGATGTGGTCCTTCAACATTTTTTTTTGTTTTTAGCGTGAGAGAAAATTATGTATTCTGAAAAGAATTACACATTCGATTAAATTCTCTGCTTCGTGTCATGACATGGCTGGATGGGCGCATTCGCATTCACTTTGTAAATAAATAATAAGCTTAGTTTAAATATAATTTAAGTCAAGTTGTACTATAAAAAATGAAGTTGTTACAATGAATAGATGGAATAACCTTCCACTTGCCATTGCCTAAAATATCAAGGGAACTAGATTTTGAGATTTTTTTTTCAAGAATGGAAACAAAAGGATCTCTTGTATTTTTTGTGATACAAAACAATATAGTTTTTAGAAGAATACGACAGCAGTTTGGAATTTTAAGTGCGGGGTTTTCCCAGAAACAATAAATTCGTTTGAATTGAGGAGGAAGCTATTTGGAATTGAATAATAAATTCATCTCGAGTCAAGTCAGTCAAACCGCGGATTAAATTTTATTCGAACAATTGGCTTGTATTTTCATTTGTCCGTCTGTCTGAAACCCTGCTACAGCTTAATCAGCCACTTTACACATTTTATGTGAATTTCTTTTAGCTGTAGCTACGTCGTTTAAACGGTTCGAGCAGTTTCATTTTGAGGTGACTACCGCCACCACCATCTAATGCCATGTGCCACTTGAATCCACTCCACAATGATAGGGAAGGACACATCACAATCACTATCGCAATCACAAACAAAAATCGCATCACATCATATCACATTCGCAACGAAAGATTTTGTGAGATTGAAATGAATGCAAAGTCATTCTTCTTGAAAGACTTCAAAAATCATCCATTTCCCCCCTTTCAATCCATACTCAAAAACAAAGCGAATATAATTTTTTGGTGTACTTCTCGTCTCGCCACGCATGCGCCCCTAATTATTTACTCACTCCAATATAAAAAAACACAATTGGTATTGTACGTACATAAAAAGATATCGCATCATAACATAACATTCAACATCAATGACAAAATGGGTACGCAAATTATACTCGACTTCCGACCGGAAGTCAATATTTTACTTTGAAAATCAAATCATGTGCATTCACCATTACCATTCCCTTACTAGCTTGGTTGGTGTTTGTGTGGGACAAGAGATGACGATGACGAGACGAGGCTACAGGCATATTGCAATTGTTTGACTTTTTTTTCATGAAAATGACTCCATTTTAAAGAGCAAAACGGTAATTTGTCAATCCATCCCTTTTTATTTAATCGCCCTACAATTACAATTACAATTGCAATTTTGCATGATTTCATTGTCACAGAGAAGTCCTCTTTTGTATTTCTACGGCGGTCGATAATTTATGGTAATTGTGTTATTATTACAAAGCAATGCTAAATCCATTTTAAACTTCCCTTCAGTTCACTCCATCACATCACAATTGACTGCTACTATTACAATCACAGAATCCGATTTTTTGTTTAAAAAATACAGTTTATATCGTTTTGCTAATCACATTCCAGTCGTAAAGATCTGGTTAAAGCAGAATAGGTACATTCCTTTACATAAATATATTGAGAAATGGATTGATAAAATACCCAAAATCAAGGCCTACATTTGGTTGTGGTTTACTTTACCTATTTTAATTGCGAAATTAAATTGCCTTTGATTTTTTTTTGTATTTCGCAATTTCCAATTCTAAATTCTCAATTCGTCTCATCTGTCTGCCTGATCTAATTTGAATTAAACAGCATTCCAATCTCAATCTCAATTTTGTAATCCAATTTTTATGTTTTAATTTCTAGCACGCGTCGGAATTATTGGAATTCTGCTCCCTCGCCCATGAAATGCTTTTCTAATTTAAATTACATTCGCAGCCCAAATTCCAAGCCCACAAACACAAAACCAACCACAATACAATCGTTATTGTAATCATAACTTTTATAACGAAATTATATCACCATTAATTATGAAATGAAATGACATTTTTTGAATTTGAATCAAAGAAGAATTTATGAAATCAGAGATTCTCAAGAATTGCAAAAGAAGAAAAAAAATGCCGATTTTTATCTATCTGGATGCAAAGCATGCAAAAACGTTGCAACTGTAATAGGTGTGGCGTGGCAGTGGCGTTACTCGAAATCTTCAATCACAATCACAATCAGAACAAAGTGCAATTGTTGAAAAAAATTATGGTGGGGTTGGACATAAAATACGTTACGCAAAATTAATTGAATTGCTAACACGTTTGACCTGGTATACATGTTAGTCTAATTAATTAATTTGTTTTTATTACGTGACGTAACATGTGAATGGCCCCAAATTATTTTACAGTTTGCATTGCATTGCATTGAGCGCTGTACAAGGATAATCATAATCAAAAGGAATCTGAATCTTTCAAGATTTTGATAGGAGCCACCCAGCCCAAAAAAAGTCTCCAAAACAGCAAAAGGGATGCGATATGCCATGGCAAAGCAAACCACCCCTATCGCGATCTTTTTTTTGAATGGCTTTAGATTTTGTGGATGCGTAGGCATTTCCATTTCATGATGATGCATGATGTCAAGTTAACCTAGTTATGTAAGAGTAATAATAAGATGCACAAACATCTCGTAATTTATTATCAAAAACGTTGCAACTGTAATAGGTGTGGCGTGGCAGTGGCGTTACTCGAAATCTTCAATCACAATCAGAACAAAGTGCAATTGTTAAAAAAAATATGATGGGGTTGGAGATAAAATACGTGACGCAAAATTAATTGAATTATATAGTGTCAAACTACCTTACTTCTCGACTAAAACTTTTGACCTGGTACCATACCTGGTGACGTAACATGTGAATGGTCCCAAATTATATTACAGTTTGCATTGCATTGCATTGAGCGCTGTACAAGGATAATCATAATCAAAAGGAATCTGAATCTTTCGAGATTTTGATAGAAGCCACCCAGCCCAAAAAAAAGTCTCCAAAACAGCAAAAGGGATGCGATATGCCATGCCAAAGCAAACCACCCCTATCGCGATCTTTTTTTTGAATGGCTTAGGTTTTTTGGATGCGTAGGCATTTCCATTTCATGATGATGCATGATGTCAAGTTAACCTAGTTATGTAAGAGTAATAATAAGATGCACAAACATCTCGTAATTTATTATGCGTAACAAATAAGCTCAAGCACTCTGCAATTCTATTATTTAAAGCTGAGATGATGAGATACACATGAAAGAAAAGACGACATAGGTATTTTGCATCTTTGCATAATAATCATAACAATGCAATAAATATTTGCACATTACGACGCATCGAGGCAGAAATGCATTCCCTAAAAAACCTGTTGTGCTCTCTGCGTATACAGGCGTTAGTCGTTTTTGAATATTTACTTTTTGGAGGAATTGTATTTTGTGAATTTGAATTGATTGACAAATTTGATATGATATGACACGATAATGTCTTGAAGAAATCAGGAAATTCCAAAGGAAGAAATGTCACAACTACAATACTTCTACTATTTTATCAGTTAGCTTCATTTATGGTTTTAAAAAAATGTATTGGAATGCTGATTAATAGATTCTAATTACTGGAAAGATGAGCTAATAAGGATTTCTGGTTGTTTCAAAATTTACGTATTCTAAATTCCTTAATGAGGCAATAAAATCGTTACAAAAAATATATATTATGTCATTGACAGGGGGTCACAAATTTAATGTTACGGGTTATTGGTTGCGCTATAACTTAAATTACATTTACGGTCTAATTGGTAAGAGAAATCAGTTTTGGAGTCCGGGTTGTCGGGTAGAAAAAAAAAGTTGAATCCCTTTCTCTTTCTATTAAATTATTCATTTTAAATGGGTAACACGTGTCTATAATAATTTTTTGCTGTATTGAAAAATTACGTCCTCGCCAAAGAAGTTTGCCTAATGAGTTATGTTATGCAAAAGGGTGAAAATTGCTCGATTGGGACCCAATTTTTTTGCAAATTACATACTTAATTATAATTGGTGTATTTGTTTTGGAAAAAGTTACCAATTATCAATTAAATTATTTGTTATTTGAATTAAATCGAGTAGTTTTGTAAGTTCATAATTAAATAATTAAACCTGGATTTTATGGGTTCCATGATGAAAATTTTAAATATATTTGAATGCTTCTAAATGGATTTCATAATTTCCAGACAGGCTTAAACAACGTAAGAAATTGCAAAACAAATTGTACGAGAATTATATGGTATTTAAGAATAAAATACTTCCATACAAGCTATACAGCTACTCTGCAAATGTATTTAATGTTTCCATTGAGCCATCTCGTACGAGACTTTGTTCAACTTCAAATTCCATTCTCGCTTTGCTGAACTATTGTTAATTTTTGTTGTTTTCGTTTCATTTACAATTGCATTTTCAAAAACAAAATGTAAAATGTTACAGATTTGAATACATAGGTATTTCGTGATCATTTGCTGCTATGTAGAAACAATTTTTCTGACTTTACTTCCTTCCTTCCTTCCTCTCCACTCTAAAAAATATGATGATTTTTGATGTGATGGAGACTCGCACAATTTTTTTTCTGAATGTTGCAATGCAATTGGAATTGCTACAGATTTACAATTTAGGAAAAGCGTGAAGCATTTCGTGTGTGCTTAATATGCACGCATGCGTAGCTAATTTCATTTTTTTGCAGTTCCTCTCCTTCACATTCACGTGCGTTCACAATCACAATTCACAATTTTTCCCTGCTTTGTTTTTTCCACATGGCATGCGCATGACTATGACTATGACAAGTTCTGAATGAAAATGAAACCTCTCATCACATCACATCACATTCACATCGGGGACAAAAATTTTCAAAATATTTGGCCTTTTGAAATAAAAATAAAATTTTGGAAGAATACGAGGAACTAGTGCAAAGGAATTTCATACTTCAATACACTCTGGACGATGAATTCAGATTTATTTAGAAAATACTGGAAAAATTCATGCAAAAATTTATTCTATAATTTCATATTGAAACATTTCTTCAAAATTATTACAGTCACAAAATTTTACCTGCCGGACTTCCTAAACCAAAAATGAAATTTGGCTAGCGTTTAACGACGTACAAAAAAGGAGAGAAAAAAATCTCAAAGTTTCGGTTAACGCTTCCGTAGTTAATAAAGATGTAGAAAAATTCATGGATTGATGAATTCATGACATTACACATTTTAATTGATTATCATTATGATTATGTG
>JAHZMX010001964.1:0-16515 GCA_027743895.1 Seira musarum | reverse complement strand
AAATTTGATTTTTTTTATTCGATAAATTTCGATTGGAAACGTAATGACGAATGCATTCATTCAAGAGAAATTAAATTATTTTAGCGTTTTTATGAGAGAAAATTTTTTAATGCCTTTTTTTGGGTTTAAAATCCGTTATTTGAAGGGATGCCGCAATATAGAGTTTTCGTTGAAAGTGTAATCATAGGTATGCAACGTACGTTATAAGGTAATTCCGGGATCGTTTCCTCAATTTCTTTTCCACGTTTTTTTGATGCAACTCGCTCGCTACTCTTCTTCTTCTTATGATGATGGTGGGTTTGCAGATTGCATCAAAGCCGTTTTTTAATACACGTTGCGTTCCTTCGAGTTAAAGAAGGGGGAAAATTGTTTGTAGTAACGTACTTCACTTGGCTTGGCCTGGCTTCCCTTTTTACATTCATTCACTCCTTGAGAAATGCGCTTCTTAACTCCTTCCTGTTTTGGATTAGGATGAGGTTGATGATGCTGCTGCTGACTAAGATGTTTTTTTTTTCTTTTGCAATTCAATTGCTATTGCTATTGCTGCTTTCACCTTCTCCAAGGAAAAATTAAGTTCTTTAATCACACGACGACCACTACAACTGCGACAAAAAATATTCCCAGTCGGAGTTTTGGAGAGAATGGGTTTCCAGAGAATACGCAATAGAAGATTCTTATAAATCCTCTTTGACTTTTATTTTTGCACGTGTGCAAGTAAACTGAGGCTGAATACACCGGTTTCTTTTCTTGCTTTCGCACATTTACCCTCACGACTCGACTCCACTCGACTGCTTCTTCTTCTTCTTCTTCAGAACAGTTGGTTTCGTTTTTGGAAAGCTCTGAGTTAAGTTTAGTATTCGCAAAGCTTTTTTTTTCTTAAACCCTGTTCCTTTATTCCATCTAGTGAATGGAGATAAAAATTGTTTTGAAGAAGTGAATGAATGAATGAATGAACGGGTATTATTTTCTCTTTCCTTTCACCTTTTCTTTCGCTGTATCCTTGGAGATTATAAAACAACTATTTTTTCCTTACTGCTATTCCTATAATCCACTTTTTTTTATACAAAAAAGCAAAAAATCTCTACAACGGGTATGGTTGGTTGGTATTTTTTTCCTTTGTTACCTTTACAAAATATGACTTAGATTACAAATTACAGATTACAAATTACAATGTGAGAAAGAAGATGGGAACAATGCAAAAAATCAGAATCTATTGCAAAATTTTTTTAGTTTGTTCGTTACCATACAAGTTAATGTAGCGAGAAAAAAAAGGTTTTTTTAATGCAGGATTAAAAAAAGAAAATGAATTTTCACTTAACAAAAATTTTTCCAACTAATTTTATGGATATTTTTCTTTTTCTTATTACTTTTTTCTTCTCAGGATGTACTAGTTTCATACAGTCAACATATTTTGTACTCTTTGGTTTACAGATTCCACATAAGTTTTTATTTTTCCCTTATTTTCAAAATGTGATTTGATTTGATCTTTTAAATTCTTACAAAATCATTTTATAAATTTCAAAAAAAAAATTTTTCTATGCTTGACTAAATTAAATTTTTTGTTACTTAAATATAAATTGACGATCTTCAGTTTACCTCTCTATTCTCCCATTAAACTTAATATTTCTGTTTTTTAAAGCATGAACAAAAAAAATGGAAGATATTTTTTTAAATCAGTGCAACATTTAAATTAAGAGACAATTATTTATGTAATTATGATTATTGCTTAAAAATCTTACAGGATTAATTGAGGTACATTGATTTATTCTTTTAAAATCAGAATGACTTGAGAGAGAAAAAAAAATAGATTAAAAACGTTTTGGTTAACATTTCCAAGTCTTTACAGCTTAAATCCCACGTAAAGTAGCTGAATGAGGACACGGGGGAAGTTACAGGGAAAAAAATTTGAATGCACTTTTTATAGCAAAATCCACCCAGAAAAAAAATGTATTAAATAATCAGTTTTTTTTGCATTTGCGCCTCTATATCATTCCTTTTCTTGAAAGAAGAGTTTTCTTGGAAAATGATTCTCGACTTGTCAACGTGTTCACTTCAAATTTGCATGTGTCATGTCATTTGGAAAAAAATCATGCATTCATTTACGCCACGTTGTCTTCCTTCCTCTGATTAAATATGTGGCTTTTTTCCTTAAAAAATTTTATCCCGTGTAAAAAAAAAGTGAGCTTTCTTCTTCTTTTTTGATGATGATGGGAGATGATATACTTAAGTCGTATACGTATGTAGTGGTTGTAGTAGCTTTTCCTATTTGCTTTGCTCTTTGCACGGATTTTTTACAAATATGACTGGGTTTGCGTTTCGCTGTTACAAAAAATTGGCGAATATGAGGATGATAATGATTGAAGATTTGAAAGATGCTTCTAGCTCTTTTGCTGTAGTACTCAGTCCTCTTCCTTTTCTCTTCTGGTTCTGGTTTTGGTGACAATGAAGTAGTTGCAGTAGTGTTGCTATTGCTGGCCAAAGTAATTGTTGTTCATACACTAGACTGTATTGTATTGTATTCTTGTTACAGCTACAGCAACTATCACCCCCTTTATTCCCTGACTCTGTCAGTCAGTAATTCAGTGGTGATGATGATGTTGGTTGGTTTGCTGGGTTGGTGGATTTGATGGAGGAAAGAAAATGTGTACCATCAAATGCAAAAAGGAGGAGAAAATGATGACGATGTATGGTGGTCGTACTTAGTCGTAGTCGTGTTTGTATGTTGGTAGGTAGGATATATTATACTTTGTTTTGTTGGAACAAATTTTTTTTTCCTTTGCTCCTCACTTTGCTTTAGCTAAGAAGTATCTTGTTGTGTGGTCGTGGTCAATTCTTATATCCTTTTTAGAAGAAGAACAATTTTTTGTGTCATAAAAAAATGTGTATTCCAATTTCCAATCCAACCAGCTCTGCTCTTCCAAACTTTGATTTCCTTTTTTTTTGAAACACGAACTCTGATTTTTCCCTTCAATCTTTAGAAGTTTTTTATCCGGAAGATGAAAAATAAATCCTTCATATAAAAAGCTTCTAACTTTTCTTTTTTTCGACTCGCTTCCGCTGGAGTTTTGCACAAAATAAAATTCTCTTCAATCACAATCACTCATTTGAAGGTTGTTAATTTGTATGATGATCTTTTATTCGTGCAAAAAGCAAGCAATTAAGAGAAAAAATATATCCATTTGATTTCCTACACCGCCATACTTTTTTCCCTTTGTTGGTATTTTTCTTAAACCAATTATCAAATAGCCATAGCCATATTGTATTTTCTGGTCGTTTTCGATCAAATTAAATCGCCATCATTTAAAAATGTATTTGATTCTGTAGGAAAATTTACTAATTCAGTAGAAATTAAGTTGGTATTGAAGATAATGTTTGATGATGCAGACATTTATGAAACTTTTTTTTATAGCGGATGTAACAGTAACAAAAAAAAAATGTACGTTTGTTCGTTGACTCACACTCGTGTTATGAGTGAAGTGATAGTTTTTTTTTGTAGTTTTAACAAACAATTTTTTTTTCATACAACATGCACGTGCTCTCTCTCTCTCTCTCTTAAACTTACAGAGACAGACTCGACTCGAACTAACTCGCTCGTTGTCGTTGTCGTTGATGATAACGATTTAGGTTTAAGTTTAGGACGATATAAAAAAAAATTCTGTGATGTGATGTGATTTGATGTGGTCGGTCATTCACGACTCTAATTTTGACTGTACAGTACTATCACTTTCTTCACCAGTTGAACTCTGTTCCAATCCGTGGTCATCTGAAAAATGAAGGAGATGATGAGTCAAATGATGGACTGGTTAGGTTTCGTTGAATGGAGTGGACATTGAAAAAAATAAAATTCCTCGTTTCGTTTGTTTCCAATTACTTATTTCATGTGCAATGCAATGCAATGATATGATATGACATGATATAAATATGATGACAAAACACTTTGATGATGACTTTTGGCTCGTGTTTTTTTTAAATGCAAGGCAAGAAATGGTTCAAAGTTCATGGAGTTTCCGCCTTTCCAATCTATTTTTTTAGATTGGAAATCGTACTCTCTTTAAAACAGTCCTGGAAAAAATTGATAGTTTAATTAGAAAAAAAAACGATTTGCTTTTTTTAAAGACTAAAGCAGAGTTTTCCAATCGGAATTTGGATCTCTGACTCAATTGCTTTTCAAAAATATAAAATGCACAAAATATGAATGTTTCTTTCTATTTTAAAAGTTGGAATGTTACAAAATTACAGGGACCGTCTTAAAATGAGTGCACTTAATATAGTTATTTATTTAATTAATTATTATTTTTTTAACTCACATAAATTCGATCCAATAAATTACTCCTGGACAATTGGCCGCTTATTTTCAATATGAATAATAGTCAATGTGAAAATTTTCCTGGTATCAAAAATGTTTATAAGGCAGGGAGAAAGATACAAAACCTCTTTCAATAGCTTTTTTTTTGTCTATAAAACTCACTCACACAATTACAAGGAGAAAAAATCTGCTCCAAAAATCAATAAATCAGTCTTGATTAATTTTTTTTATATCCGTTTACATTTACTCAATGATGATGAGATGAGGATATCACTTTTAATTTTTTTTTTCAAAAGTCGCTTTGTTCCTATGAATGACTATGAGGGTCATACAATCAATTCGTCATCATAATCATAAATGATATAACATAGATCATGTGCACATTGAATCGACTTCACATGTAAGAGTCACTTCACAAAATTTTAATACAACAACACTTGTTCAGATTACATTGGAATCAACACTAAATCATTCAAATGCTGAACCACGTTTTCATCTTCAATCATCACTTTTATTTAATTGTCAATTGTATTTTTTTTTTTGTTTATAGAAACAAAATTACCTTAAAAAAAAATAAATTAATCAGTCCAGTCCAGTTTATAATTTAGCTTAAATGCAAAATGTGGTGAAAGGTGAAAAAAAGTCAATTTTTTTTCTCTTACGTTACCTTATTTTCATGATCATTTTTTTCAGTAGAATTTTAATTTGATTCTTTTTTTATAATTATTGATCACGTGGCACCATCACCACTACTATACCATTCTATCCGGCCTCGTTGGCTACTGCATGGAAACTGACAGGAGGTTCATAAGAAGAGCGTGCTTACTCACACACACACACGAACGAACGAAACGAACATTATATTACTTACATACCATCACAATCACAATCATCAACATAGTCAAAAGCGTTGCGTTCTTTCTGCGTTCCCTTCCTTTCCTTTCAAAGACTCTGACTCTGATCTCATGGGTTCATGCATTTTCCTTCTAGTACAGAACTGTAATAAAAAAAAAGAACGCTCAAACAAACTCAACTTGTAACAAAGTCGATTCGATGAGGGAGAGACTCTCGCTCTGGTCTGGTCTGGTCTCAACAATTTTAACGAGATAGATATGAGTTGAGTTGGAGTTGGAGTTGGGGAGCTTATAGCAAAGTATGCAATGCAATATTTGCTTTACTTCTTCTTCGGCTTCTTCATGCATTTAAGTGATGTGATGTGATGAGAACGCATGCAACCCATGCTTGATTTTTTTTTCTCGACAACACAAAAACAAAAAAATTCCAAAAGCTAAAGCCTAAAGAAATGAATGTGTGGCTTGGCTTTGGCTTGGTGAGTCGAAGGAGAGTACGTACGTAGGCATATAAGAAGGTTAGTTGACAGTTCGTTGAAATCAACAACATTTTCAAGCATGTGAAATGTGAATATGCTTGTGGTGATTGTAGGAAAAAAATAAGCATGCATGCCTGCATGCATGGAACTTTTACAATTACTATAGTACAACAATGCAATATTCTTTTGGAAGTGGTTAAATTCAAACTCTTGTTATAATAGCCAATGACAACGAGAGAAATAAAATTCGCAAATCAAATCTGTCTGAACTGGATTATTTTTTTNTGAAATCAACAACATTTTCAAGCATGTGAAATGTGAATATGCTTGTGGTGATTGTAGGAAAAAAATAAGCATGCATGCCTGCATGCATGGAACTTTTACAATTACTATAGTACAACAATGCAATATTCTTTTGGAAGTGGTTAAATTCAAACTCTTGTTATAATAGCCAATGACAACGAGAGAAATAAAATTCGCAAATCAAATCTGTCTGAACTGGATTATTTTTTTCGCAAGATTAGACTTAGGCAGTATTGCTACAGTGACTTTTTTTCTTTTTGTCAACATTTTAAGCCAGATTTTGCACAAAAAAATTTTTTCTACGGAAAATGACAGGGTGCAAATTAATAAAGAGTTTCATTATTATTGTACTTTTTTTCCTGTGATGCATAAAAAGGAACGAATGCGAATGCTATTTTGTATGAAGAAGTATGATGTGAACCCTATTTTTTACATGAAGAGCTTGCCTGTTTGCCGCTACCGCTGCTGCACCAAGCCAGACCAGACCAGGCATTTTAGACATTTCGTTTTCGGCTTGGATTATGTAAAAAGAGGAGAAAAAAAAAGAACGCGGAGTTTTGTTCGAGAGGGAGAGAAAAAGAGAGGGAGGGAATAAAATGTGAGGAAGAATAAGAGAAGGGAAACTTTTTCCCGTCGAGTCGAGTCAGTAGTCCGTAGTCCGTCCCGTCATCGTTCCAATGCGTTTAGTTTTGTGCCCGTTTTTAAAACTAAGCTGTAAAGCATGTTACAAAACAGTAATAATATCGCTCGTGGTCGTATATCGTGGCTTGGCTTTGGCTTTTTCATCGTATCCTCTTTTACAAAATATAAAGACAGCAGCGTTCATTTCATTTCAGGAGGACTATGACTAACGCTACACGTCACGTTTATACAATGTCAGAAAGAACTGAGTGAGAATCAGAAAGCATGGGTTCCTCATCATCAACAACATAAAAGCACACGAATTTTTTCGTTCATTTCGTTTTTTACCATACACACCAACCCCAGACCAGACCAGCATGGCATAGCATAAAGCATGGAACATGGAACATGCTTTTATTTTTACTATGCTCGGAAAACTCAAATTGAGATAGGTAGAATTTTTTTTTACTTGTCCGAATTTGACAAGGAAAATGCAGAAAGAAGTTTAGTGAAGTGAACGCATTCTATTTCACCCACCACATCACATCCCATCGCATCGTTGCATTTACCATTGCATTACATTCGATTGAGTAATAGTGAATGTAGCAAAAAGCAAAAGAATCCGAATCCAAGCCACGCTACATCTACGGCAACGGCAAAACTGTATGAATCATAAAAAAAACTTTGTGTATGTCATACCTAAATATGTGCATGGTTTTTTGTTTTCGTGTCTATCATTTTTCCACGAGGAATTTTCATTATGCATTTTATTTTAATAAAAATAAATTGATGATTTTCTTTTCCTCAAAGAATTTTTATTACTGGGAAAAACAAATTTGTCTGCTGCATTAAGTAGCTCAATAAAAATTACGGATATTTTTTTGCCAATTTTGCTATCAAGGATGGTTTTACATTATCATCTATAGAATGTGATGGAATTTTCAAAATTAAATTTTCCTTTCATCTGACTAACCCATTCTAAAACGAATTGTTAATTGCATAACCGATAAAAAAATTTGCCGGTCTAACTAAAGTAATGTGCATAATTCGACTACGAAGAATTCAGTACTTTGTCACATCACATCACAGTCGAACTTTACTTATGACATGGCATGGCTTATACATGACAGAGAAATAAACTTTGGAATGTATTTTTACATCTCTACTTTTTCTTTCATTAAGACTGGCTTAAACTTACTTACTTACTCACTCAATCTCTCCCTTTCTGTCTTTCAAGAAACTTATTCAATTTCTGTTGGACTCTTAGAAAACATTTTTTTTGCACCTTCTGCTTATTCTTGGTACTACTTACTTACTGCGCTGCACTCAAAGTATTTTTTGGTTTCAGGTTTTCCCCAATATTGTCCATTTTCATCTTGTTCCATCAACAAAAAAAACATGGTTTCATCTTCAAAATGAATTCACGCTTACTTTTATGTAATCACTCAATCAAAACTGCTGCTCTCATGAACATCAACATCAGTGTTAACTGTATCAAGCCATAGTACCTATACATCAACGGCAACGGCAGCGAATAAGATTTCTCCGTTATAAAAAGCAAAGGGAATCCGTAATGCAGCGACAAAAATAATCCAAGAACGAAGGAATCCGTAAATGTGGAGAATTGATCTTCCGGTAAACAGGAAACAACTTTATTGTAATGTAATTGCATTGTATATCAATCATGTTCTATATATCTTTTCTTTAGAAATAAACAAATAAAATTGTTACTGTCATCCCACCAACACGAACTTTTCTTAGCCGGTAAGTATGTATTTTGTTTGATACGTATTTTAGGAGGTATACGCATATGCGATCAACCCTTCCGCTTTTCAACCCGGATTAAAACTTTCAGAAAAGATGGTTCTATATATTTGCAGCAAATACACCATCTATTTTATATATATTTTCCAACTTATCATAAATAAAATCGTGTAAAGGAGGATTCCACATTCAGCAAAAAAATACATAGTAACAGTTTATTTGCATAAGTAAAGTTTAAGGGAAAAAGTTTAGCAAGGCCAAGCCAGGCCAGGCCAGGCTAGGTCCGAATCAGGCCTAACAACCGGATGGACAAAAAAATTATTAGATATCTTTGTGCTGATTCCCATGTTTCTGTTTGTCTTTCTGTGGACGATAACAACGGTTGTTTGTTCTTTGAATATAATTTTTTCTTCAGAGAAAATTCCACTTTTGGGAAGGATTCTATTAGAAGACATCGGAATTTTATTAGTGATCGATGAATTCTTATGAAATATATATTTACTTTTTGCAAAAACATTTTTCTTTCCAGCTACGTCTCCATGGAAAACTTCATTCAAAAGATGGAGAACTTTGCTTCATCATCATACAAAACACAGATAAAAGCTTCTGTAAATCAAATTAACAAACTTAAACAGGCTGTAATGAAGATCTCACCTTCCAGTCCAGTCCGCACCAGAAAATGCTGAACGAAGCGAATATCTCTTATTTTTGCAACAAACCGAACAACTCAAACCGAACAAGACCCAAACCGCCTTCTAAACTAACTAAACTATACCATATCTGAAAGGGGATATTTTAAGCTTGAGTCAATCCAACCAGTGGGCTAAGGTAATACAAAAACTAAAAGGAATGCTTGGAAGAAAGGGTGTAATTTATGTACATTATTATTGCACATCTGCTGAAATTTCGTACATTTGAAGGGTTCCTCAAAAAACGGATTATGACATCGGAATCCTAAATCTACAAAAGCATATTTTACTTCTTCAAAATAATGAATACCTACACAAAAAACGGAGCCCATAAACCCGGGTGGGTACAAACCATTGTCATCTCTGGGGTATTAAGTATAATGTTTCATAATTCATTTACATCCAAGTCACATTGCATCACATTCAAGCTAAAAAAAAGTGCAACATCGTCAATCGTCAAATCGCAATCCAAGCCAATCCACATGTTAACCTGGTCTGCAACGTGTTTTTCTAATGCTGTTTATTCCTGGGAAAAGCGGGCAAATTCTATGCATTTTGGAACACGCCTTTTTTTCCTCTGTTAATCTCGATTTACCTTTTGACGGGGTATAAAAGTAAAGGCTTAAGCTTGAATAGAGAATGAGCCGTATAAATACATTTTTTTTTTCACCGTGCTCCTTTTATGTTTGTCGTTCCGGCACACACACTTAAATACATACTTACACATAGGAACTTTAGGTTGCCAACAGGATTTTTACTCCGTGACATAATGAACATGAGATGTGTGCATGGTTATTACCTACTCAAAAAAAATACTTGTTCTTGTTCCATTTCATTTTAGAACTTTTCCACGCACACAACACAACACAACTAACCGAACAAGCCACAAGCCAAATGCAATGTTTTGAACTAGAGGGAAGATATTAATAATATTTGATTGGGAGCAAATGGCAAAATACTTTTACTTACACATCCTTTCAGTTTCCTTTTTGATGAATACGGAGGGAAACAAAAATGCAGGTCTCTATCCAAAAATTTCTAGAGATGATCAGCATGCTAGTTTATCAAACCTGTATACAGTGGAACCTCTGTATCAAGAAACATTCCCCAAGTTTAAAAAAAACTTTCATAAAAAAATATTTTTGCCTCCAAACTTCAAAATACCGAATTCCCAGAAACAAGTATTGAGGACTCGTTCCAAAAGAGGTTCCACTGCAAATAGTATTTTTTGTAGCTAGGAGCACATGCTAGGATCATTATCATTTACTAAAAATATCTAGGCATTCATTTAGAATTCCCATTTTCCTCTCTCAAATTTATCATCATTCATTATGAATGAAATAAACAGATTATGTAGTCGTGGTTTGGTTTGGTTTTGGTGCATGGAGTACAAAGTAACGTGAAACGTCAAAGTTTTTTTTCTGAAAGACGCCCAGCCCAGATCACAACCACATCCAGATCCAGATGTACTGCTTACATTGAATACTTAGACACTACTGGACGTGGTTGATTGACTACAAAATAAAACCAAGTGAATTCCTTTTCTCATTTTTTTTCCATCCAATAATCCTCCTAAATATGAGTATTATGATGACGTTTGACGCATATGTGCAAGAAGTGGTAAACAAGCCTCACCTTTCAAAATGGAATCTTTTCACCTCAATCAAGCTCAGCGTTTTTATTTTTATCCTTCGTGAATACTTGGAACATTATTTACGAAAAAAAAAAACAAGTTGGATTTACAGGCCGCACATTGCAATGCATCTCTATTCCTATTCATTTCATGTTAGAATCTTGCACATGAATTTGTTTTTTTTTCCTCGTGTGCAGCATGGAAATTAAAGTAAATACGCAGATGATGAAATCATATTTGACATTGACAACAATACAAATACTCACAAATCCAAAGCAATTCGATATTTATATACGACTTGACTGACATGCTCCGAATTGGATTCTGTGAAATTTACGCAAAAAAAAACCAACGGGATTATACAAAATAAATTTATGGATGGATGCCGTATTTCTTTAAAGTAGTCCGCCAATTTACAGTTGCTATCACTTCATTTGAATATGAGGATCGATTTCCATTCACTTTTTTTATATCTCCTGCTTTCTTTTCCAGACAAGGGTTACCTACTCAAAATTTTCTGTGTTAATTACAGCGAGCTCATTTTGTATAGTCCCAAAGTATTAAAATTCCTGAAGGAAGTAATCAATCCATGAGATGCTAATGCAGACTTATTGGAAAGCCTTTCCAACATAAAAATCAATTGAGGAAATTATATGCTTTTAACAATATTAAGATCATACATAACTTCCTTCCTTCCATTCATTCATTCCAGTCTGGTTGGAACAAAAAGAAGCAGAAAACATATTCCTTTTTCATATGGCATATGGCCTTAATGTGAAGTGAGTATAATAATGAGCTTGAGTTTTTGATGGAGCTTCCAGAAAAAAATTCACACGTGCACAGCAACAGCAACAAACTTTTTTTTTTCTATTGGAATCTGGGTACTCAAGTGAAGTAAACTGTAAGCTTTGTAGTAGTACTTTTCGCTTGATAATGAGTGCTTCCAGGAATGAAAATTACTCGGGGGTAAAGAAAAAATCTTTCTATGTTGAAGGATTGTGATAGTGATTACAAAAACAGTACTATAGACACATCCAAAGGAATGAGTATGAGCACGCAATGCAATTGTGAATGTTAAAACCCACATCTCTCTTTTTCAGTGTACTTGTATCATATTTATTACGTCGCTGATGTCATCAGCGGAGTATTGATTTCGATTGGGTTGTCTGTGTGTCTGTGCAGATGATAACTTTCGAACGAGGTCACCGATTCACCTCAAATTTGGAACAAAGGTTCCTGTCAAACTGTGGATGACACCTATAACCTTTTTTGAAATTTGATAACCGTCAACGACCCCGGGCGGTTAAATCTTTTTTTATGGAACATGGCGTGTGACATCTCATTCGACAGGTCTCTTCAAACTTTTTTTCATGCAAATATGTTGCAATGTCTTTCATGTGCTAAAAATCGTGGGTTAATGCGCAAGTAGCTGTTCTCCTTGACAGCCTATGGAACTTGGTAGACATTGGAACAGTACTCAGAACAATCCTTTCGCCGTTAACCCTTTCAGCTACGTCGTTATTGCTGTTTAACAGCACTAGTTCTGATTGTGATTGTGAGTGCCACTATTAACGGATTTTCAAGAACCGAAAATGGCACCAAATTTGAAGTGGGCATTGTTAAGTATCCTGGACAAAAAACGGATAAATAATGCTGAAGATTTTCCAGGATAAAAAATTTGCCGTTTGGTTTTTGGTGCCCACACACCCAAAAGAACCCTGAAAGAAACGTTAAATAACCTTAAATACCGACATACTATGCTTATCATGATCATTATCATTTGGATTCTGTCTGTGCACAGTCAAAACAAATTTAAAATGGAACAATATAATCGTTTTTTCGTATCATGAATCACATGGAAAATGATGATGTGTGATAAGATCATCGATATAAATAGTAAATAACAAGTGTTTATGTATACCCACATGAAATGACGTAAACAGAGCAAGCAAATCACTAAAGAGCTTTCTAAAAATGCTTCACTTTTTTTAATCATTTCAATTACAATTGTAATTGTTCTTGAATTAGAATGGAATTTTCAGGGAACTTTAACCGGATCTTCATGTAACACATTCCTTCGTGGATTCGATTGACCGGTTGATCTTGGCTGGTTTTGGGTCATGAGTCATGACTTTAATTTAAGTGCATTTGGCATTAAGCAAAGAAATCTTTCTGTTACAACGAAAGTATACGTCGATCAAAAAAAAATTATCGTTGTCCATTTTATGACATATTTCTTTTACGTAACAATACAATAGTACATAATCCGTGTCCACGTGTGTGGTATGGCGTAAATAATAAAACAGTTAGACTTATTCCAGTGCGTAATTACTTTTTTTTTAGTAAAAAGACAGACACAAGCAATTTAGAATGTTTTTCCAGTCGAGCTATAGGGAAAAAGAAAATGATTTTTGTAGGACTTACACAAATTCGTACCCAATGAACTGTTACTCTTGTCCTTTGTCCATGTCTGAGAAAAGAATATGGTGGAATTTCTTTGGTGAAGTTGGAATTTCCAAATTCCTTTGAATACATATGCAAATAATATGATAATGTAATGTCACTTAGGTATTATATTTCTTCCAAAATTGAAAATACCAACGAGGGGCTATTCTTCAGGTTTTAAACTTTATAGAACAGTTTTACTTTAAATCAAATATAAAAATAAATAGAATATTATTCCGTTTGACTCTTGACCTTTGGTGTTCATATCGGATCATTTATGGCTTCCAAATTGGAAGTTCCAATACTAATCCATGCCATGGCTAACAATAAGAAATATTGTTGCAAAAAAATAAAGAAATAAGCTGGACAATAGCGTTAAATCAATAAATCCGCATATTATGTTAGTGGAGTTACAGTTGCATTAATGGTTTCCAAAAATGTTGTTGGTCGATGTCGTAACGTAATACTCCAAGTTCCAATTATGAAATGAAATAAGTAGGCGTCTCCTTCGAGGAACACTATATATTCTTCTGTTGATGACCGTAAGTCTTGAAACCTTAAGAATTGTTGAAGTCCATGGTTTTTTTCTTGAGGAATTTCACACATTCAACCTAATTTTGATAAAATTAAGACAAATTAAGAATAAATTTGGGAATTTTTATCAAATGTCCAGGAGTAAAATCGTTACCTCTATTTCTTCAGTGTATTCATGCAAAATCATTTAAAATTGGAGGAAATATTAAATATGCATAGAAATTCGGAAATTATGAAGAATTATTTAAATTATTAAAGCTATCAGAAGTTTTAAATAACTTTTTCATGAATTTTTTAAAAAAAATTTATCCTTTCTCCATTGACACTTCTTATAAGTGACATAAGTACTTTACTAGGTTGAGGCCGACAGCATTGATTTTTTTTTAAAGAATTTCAGAGAAAATTATTGATCTCCATCACTTAACTCATTCGCGCAAGCAAACGCAAAACCCGACCTAAGTAATACTACAAAAGAAAGACAATTTCCCTCCATTTTTCTTCTCCTGAATATAAAATTATTATTATTTTTCATTTCTCACTTGATAGCAAAGTTAAGTATGATAGGAAGTTGGCAATTGTGATAATGATACAGGGACCTGGTTTGGTTTCGCTCTTCTCTCATTCTCAGTTTTCAAATAAATTACATATCCAGGCTTAAACAAAGCCAATCCAAATCCAAATCCAAAGCTTGGGCAGGACAGGAGAAGAGAACAAGCAAAAAAAATTATGAAGCCGATAAACTCGCTCATCTATCTCATCACTTACAATTTCAGCGAAAGAAAGAAAGGAGAAAAAAAAACTTGTTTCACAAAAGCTGAAAGGCAAAGAAAAAAAAATGTTGAAAAGGTGCAATACACTCCGAACAAGAACAACCAAAGGAAAAACTTTTTTTTCTTCTCTTTTGCTCAAACAACATAATAAGCACGTCGACTGTTGCAGTTGTTGACTTTGAAAGCAACCTTTTTTTTCGCCAACGTGGTTTGCTTTTAACCTAAAAAAAATCACATGTATGCGCATGCTGCTGCTGCTGGACTGGAATGGAATAACTTTGCACCATGCGACTAAGACCAAAGACGAAGAAAAAGTACCTATTTTTCTTCTCTCCCTATTTTTCTATCATTAAGTGTTTCAAGTAGTAAAACAGATACATACCTTCGGATAGGATATAATTTTAATGTTGCTGAAGCATCAGCCACTAAGAAAATACTGTATAGCTTCATAAAAAAACAAGATATTACAGATTTCCATGTGTCCATATGTCCGTTTGTCTTGTTCATCAAATCGATTTAATTTTTGTTTCATCATTTTTACCAGCTACGTCTTCAATAAACTTTACTACAGTTTGCGATCCGGTTTGACAGAGTGTGACCCCCACATTGCCTTGGCTTGGCTCAAAAAAATATATACTCTCAGGTTATATATATATATATTTTTTTTTTTTTGCTGAAAACGCACGTTGTGTTGTTGTGTAATGCACACATCTCACCACACCACCACCATTTACGCTTTCCTTTTTTTTCAAACGAATACGAAACCAACTTGGATTTGGCTTGGGTTATTGGCAATGCAAAAAAAAATGCCTACAAAAAATTTCTGCTTTCACAAGGCAGACAAAGCATTATCCTGAAAAGACTATGACTATGACTATGACTATATTCTTGATCCTTTCTTTAGTCGTTTTCGTTTAGACCCATGGGCAAGTTGCAAGTTGGGATTCAAAATCCGAAGAGAACTCTAAAACTCTCCTTCTATTTTTATGAGGTTATCTCCCGGCAAGAGGTTTCTTTTGTTTTTTTTGCAAGCTTATGTAATGCCATCATCAAAACATATCAAGATACATTCCTATTCCTACAGGCAGCTTAGTTGGATGTTGGATGTTCCGCGAAATAAAGCTTTATTTAAGTCTCAACTCAAAATGAGATCTACTATAAAAGAAGCAATTAGCTCAGAAAAAAGGACAGGAAAGGAGATGAAGTAAGCAGAGGTGAACATCAAAGATAAACCCGGGTTGTTAGAAGTCATTTATGTAAGCAATAAAAAAATCACCCAGGGATAAAGTTTTAACTGGAAATCCAATATAAAAACCCGGACAAAAATAATAATAACGGATTTTGCTGGGTATTGAATAAATAATGTCCCTTAAAACCCACTATCCCCTTAGTTTTTTTTTAGAAATTTTTAGAAATTGGTCATGGGCCTTTGCCATGTGAAAATTTTGGAGAAAGAAATTTTACTGTTAATACTAATACAACTACCTACGCATTTATACTTTGGTACGCTACTTTTCACTAAAAAAAGTTTTTCTGAGACTCCCTTTAGGCTTTTCTCGAATAATGTTTTTCCTTTGACTTTATCCTGAGTTGAGTGAGTGAGTACTTGAAACACTTTTTTCTTTTCATAGAAACATGACAAAACAAGGCAGGTTCAGATCTTAGATGAAACTCATCATTTCCCATAGATATATTTTTTTCTAAGAAAAAAATATGAATAAAAAGACATTGCTTTTTGGGAAATCGACTTTTTTGATGACATGACTAGGATCTGATCTGATGGATGATTTTGAACTTCCATATTCTCAAAGTAATTGGAATTTTTGCGAATTTACTAATAATTCATTTGTTATCCATCAAAATCTTTAAGGACAATCCATGGCCAACCGTTAATTCTCTATTGACTTGGCTAAGCGAAATTCTTTATCACTTGTCCAGCATTTTATTATCCAGATTAGCAAAATGGCAAATGTCATTTTTGAAACTTTTCATTGCAAAAACCTCCATATTTTTTTCCCCTACAAGAAATTCAAATCCGGTGGCTTTCGCTATATTGGCTTGGCTTCGCATGGCGTTTGCTAAACCATGTAATTCTTTCGCTGTTACGGATAAGAAAGATT
>JAHZMX010001962.1:0-19774 GCA_027743895.1 Seira musarum | reverse complement strand
TGCAACATAATAGCATTCATATCACATACAAAATCTACTCTCGATATTCATACTTATAAAAATGTCCAGGCTATTTACATGACTGCAATTTTTAATATTTTCATTTCTGTATATACTTAAGCATTCAGTTCCGACTGCGGTAACTTGTGATTGGTAGAAACTCGCATTTATCGTTTTTATAATCTGCAATTATATTGAGAAGATATGTACATGGACTTACTTTGAAGGTAGAACTCGAATGTAAGTATTACGAACAAGTACATGTGTACATGTATGTAAAAATATCTACTTATTAACGGAAAAATTTCTTAAAACTCGAAACTGTTTTGATTGTTATCTACACCTGAGGTGTTCATGTAGGAAACTTCTGGATGAGGTAAAGGTGGCTGCTGGCTCGTGGACAAGTTCTGGAAGTGACTTAGGTACGGATTGGTTGACGCGGTAGGCGTCGATGGTGATTGCAAGTTCAAACGAGATCTATGAAGGACAGGAGGTGAAGCACAGCAACCGGCTAGCTCCTGCTGAAGTCTTCGCAATGCCCAACAATCATAGGCCTTCAAAGAAAACATTAATGAACATTAATTAGGTTTGCTTTTTGGAAACGCAACTTACATTTACGACCATCTCAAAACCTAAAAATCAATGAACATGAGAAATCTGAAAGTACCTTTCGACGTAGAGGATCACTTTGTGGACAATCTTCAAGTCTGAAAGAATTATTGTCACGACCGCCATCCCCATTACGTTTAGATTTCTCTACTGAAATTTCTTTGAGTAAAGCTTCGGCCTCGTTGATAAGCTTCTTGTATTTTCTGTCTTGATAATATTCTTTGTCAGATTCCAACAACCTGGTCTCCGTCTGAGATAAAAATGTTCCAGGCAGTATGGGTAAAGCTACAACAGGACGAGGTAAAGGTTTCCCTGAGGCAGATAGAGATTTTGGCTTTGATCTTTTTGATTTCTTATTTGTAAAACTTTGAGGATGGTTTTCATTATGCAAAGAGCTTCCCTCTCTGTAACCAAAATCATTACTCTTTTGTACGTCGACTAAAAACTCGCTATTTTCTTTTCTACTTTCTCTTTCTTCAAAAGCTGTACGGTCGACTTCATCATGACGGAAACTTTGTTGGAGTTTTCTTCGATGAACTTCTACGGGTAAAGATAGTTCGGAGGTGCAATCAATTTCATTTCCATCTTGGTCGTATTCACATTCGTCACCACCAGCACCACCACCACCACTCATTTCATCACTTGGACTGTTTTCATCTTCGGAATCCACCGTTTCGTAAATTCTTTCTTGAAGACCCCATTGTGTATGGTAAAACTGAGGTAGTTTACGATGTCTCACAAGAAAACTATTGAATCTAAGGTTTTGATTCATTTTTTGTTGATACTGTCGAGCAGAATCATTGTTATTATTGCCAGCACTGCTCATCATTATTCTACCGTCTCTCCTGCTTTCCCACAAAGTTTTCATTCCTCCGGGATGAAGTGCCTCTTGCTGAACTCCTTTCACTATTGCTGATGAATAGTAATGATTCTTGTGATGAATTTCACTTTTTTGACTTTGATGAAGGAGCTGTTGTTGAGGCGGAATGGCATGGCGTTGTTGTTGCTGATGAAGTAGATTAGGAGGAGTGGCATGCTGCTGGTGGAGTTGTTGTTGAGAATTCAAGAAAAGCTGGTGTTGAGTGGTGTTCCCATTATTACAATTATTATTGAACAAATAACTATTCTGATGCTGCTGCTGTCTGCTTAGATTCTCGAATTCATTGTAACTCAAACTAGTTGACACAACTTGTCTCACTCGATGATTGAACGGATCTGAAGAGTTTAAATTGGGACTGCCAGTAATTGTGTTTGTATTAAAAGAATGACTGTTCATCAGACTTTCCCTTGGAGCGAGAGGTATAGCTGATGATGAGGAGGGAAGCGGTGCGAATGTGGTTAGGAGGGGTGGAGGTCCACTGGGATTACTCGGCAGACCATTACTCGCAGATCCGCTTGGCGGAATGAGATGAGAATGAGAAGGGGGGATGACGTTCATACGTTTAGACGCATTTAAAACGGGAGAGTTTTGATTTGATGAGGTTATATATTGGTAGCGAGGATTTCTTAGAATTGGAGAAGGGGATGCAAAGAAATGACCTTGTTGTTGCTGTTGTTGCTGAGATGAAGTCATTGGCGAGGAATATGGATGAGAGACGGGAGTGGAAGTGGCAGTATAACGGTGATTAATTAAAGGGGATGGACTAGTTATTGCTGTGGGGTGATTACCCGTCGAAGGCCTATTCATAATTTGAGTATTTATAGGAAATCCTGCAGGATTACTACTGTTATTGCTCACGCCATCATAATGCATGGGTTGGCCAGGGCCGCCGCTGCTGCTGGAGAAATTGCCTCCAGAAGAGCAGTTGTTCGAATTGGCTTTGTTCAGTAAGTGGCTTCCCCCGGTAACGACTAGACGATGTATGGGCGAATAGTTATTAAAACTTGGGGAGCTCATTCTCGCCGTTGCTGACAATCTAGGGGATTCATATGGAAGGATACCTTTTATTGACGGGGATTGTGAATGTACATTATTTGACTCGCGTCGACTAGAAGTGTGGAGAAGTTGCCCATTTGGATGAAAATCAGGTTGATGCGGAGAATTTTTAGGTTCATTCAAATATGAGCAATTTTCTGAGATCAATGGAGGTGGCGACATGCTGTGCCGATTTCCACGTGCATTAGTATTATTTCCATTACTTGTGGATGAAGAAGACGATTGTCGTGAGGCCGGACTAGAATTTGCATAATAATTTGCGTCTCGATGTGCACTTGGCGGGTGGGACTGGTTTTGACTGGGGGGTCGATTGTTGTGATTTCCGTTAATACCTGCCGACGCGGCAGATGTAGATGTCGACATTATTGAATGAATAGAACTGCTTGTGGAACTTGAATTATGAGTATTGGTATTTGACTGAGTGGTCATGACAAGATTATTTTCGCCTGGAAGAATTCCACTCAACTGGTGTGCATTTGTCAAACCAGGAGGAAGAAAGGTCGAACAAGCATGTTGCTGTTGTTGATGATGATGATGCTGTTGTTGTTGCGGAAGAGGAATGCCACCGTTTGTACTCGAGCAAGATGAACCTGAGGAATGAGAAGACGATGTAAGCTGCCTGTGCTGCTGAATAAGAGTTTGTTGCTGATGCAATTGTGGTGAAAGTGGACCTTGAGGCAGTCTTATTATGTCCGTCTTTACAGTTTTGCTATTGCCTAGCGGCTTGGAGCTTTTGGAGTCCGATGAATCTGTTCCCGTCCCACTTCTTCTGCGGAAGGAATTTGGCGTAGGAGTAAGAAAATAGCCGTTTAATGCTGGGTTCATTTGCTTTTTTGTGGTCAATACTGCAGAATAACGGGGGTTTGATAAAGGTTCAGAAATTGTCAGCAATGGAGAACCTAATCCGATAGTGCTCAAATTATTGTCACTTTTCCCTCGAGACTTTTTTCCTTTCACACTGTCCGGACTATGTCGCTGTGAGGAACAGGCTCCCTTCTTAAAAATTTTACGGAGAAAGCCAAGAGCTCCTCTAGCCAATCCTTTATGATGAGATGAGGATTCTTTCATTTCAGGATAGTCTGTCTCATCATCCAAGTTAAAATTCGGTACAACACCTCCGGTAGCGAAACACATTGGGTTAGTGCTGGAAACATGCGGATGGTGAAATGTATGAAGTAAACTGTGGTGATTTGAAAGGTCTCCACTTACATCGTAAGCGTACGAGTCTGGAATACCTTTCGGGCCATGATGTTGGGATGCAGCAGAAAGCACTGGACGTATAATGGGAACTGAAGGATAAGACTGCGCTCCAGCAAAATTCATATTGATATTATGCTGATGAGTAAAATGATTTTGATGGTGGTCGTAACTACCTGGAAGCATTTGGCTAACGGTGCCAGCAGGAAAGCCAGCAGCAACATCATCATCGTCATCATCCTCGACACCGCGACCACTTTCTCCACTGCCACCATTAGAAAACCCGTTATTCTCATTATTATTATTACTATTATGGAACTTTGGACCATTTCCCCTATTAAAAGCGTTCTTGTTACTGTTATTAATATTGGAGTGGCTGCTGTTACTACTATATCTATGATGGCGTACAAGGGAGGAAGGAGGGAATACAGCTGTGGAAGAAGCCTGAGTTGCTGCACTGCTATCACCAAAATCAATGTCTGTTGCACTGCTAGTTGATTGCGAGAAGAGCGCTCTATCACCGTCTGTTCCCGGTGAACTGGGTGCAGGGGTCACTGTCTCGTTATCGTTACGATCCGTCTCAATATCCTCATCCGCATCTTCATCAGTATTGGCCCAGTCCGAAAGAATGTCCGTCTCTTTGTCCACCATGACGGGATGAAATTTGCTTGATTTATTGGATCCCGTAGTGCCCACACCAACACTAACACTTGAACTTTTAGGGAAGCCACTAATTCCAGCGTGATCCGTTGCAACTGCAGCATTTCTAAAAGTACGTTGATCGTCACTGCCCCAAGCACTTTCCGTTATTGTGGCTGCGCTAGATGTGGACTTTGCTTTGTTGCAAGAACTTTCTCCTTTATCGCTCAAATTGCTACTGGTGGTGACAGTAGTATTCATGGAGCTGTTAACTGTGGCAGCGGTCGTCTTACTCTGATGAATGTGCTGTTGCTGCTGCCTTTGACATTCTGTAGTAAATAATAAGGGAGCAGCAGCACCGGTATCCGAGGACGGTGAAGAGGCATGACCAAGCGTGTCGTCGTCAAGCGGCTCATGACGATCGTGATGATGATGCTTGTGAGACGAAGAAATGCTTTCACCGCTGCTACTCCTACCACTTCTACTGCCGCTGTGTTCAGCCTCATGGGAAATGATTGAATTTCGTGTCGAAGCTGTTGTAGAATCGCTTAAGAGACACGAGGATTCTGTGGAATTTCGATTAGTTCCCGGCTCTAAAGTCCCTTTACCTGAGTCACTCGCACTAGCTGATGTGGAAATTCGATAAAGGAGGCTTGAAGAGTCGTGATCTATGATCCCTGACTCGTCTTCTACAAAATGCTCTTCTTCAACACCATGATCATCACGATCATCTTCATGTTCCTCTCCTTTTTTGTTATTAATTTCCAGATTTTCTCTCGCCGAGAAAGCAGGATCAACGTTTACACTATCTGAATTGCCAATATCGCCTCGATTATTGCTTGGACGAGCAAAATTGCCTTTTTCAACACTTTCCCAGCCATTCATCTCATTTTGTGCTCGTGTATCAATAAAATCTACAATATTTGAAGACTTGCTACAACTTTTAAGGGGGCTACAGCCACCATAGGATATTGGAGTTTTGGAGGGATTGCTGGACGAAGAGGGTGGTGGCTCACTACTTGAAGTGTTGTTCAAATTCATTTTCTTGCTGTCCACGGATTCCTCCTCACTGCTTCCGTTATTGACTGGATTTGCATGAGGAATACCCTCAATATTACTACTACCCCCTACAAGACTACTCTTGTTATTTACAATGGTAATCCACGGATTCGTTTTGATCCTCGTCCTCTCCCTCCTTGGAGAGCAGATTGAGTATGCATTTTTGTACGAACTAAATTCAACAATTTGACCGGAACTGTTGATAATAAAAGAAGTACGAATACTTTTTCCCTGCGATGATCCTGTCATACCAAATGATGAATTACCCTCTCCGCCTGTGTGACTGTGACTGTCATCATCTTCAACCAATGGCTTATACTCCTCATGGCCTGGGGTTCGTGCATCCTCAGAACACACGCGTCTGTGAGTTCTGACATTTTGCTTACTTGCGATAACGTCCTGATTTTTTAAGTCAATACTGAGCTGAGCAAACTTGGCTAAAGGATCGATAGCACTGGAAAGAGTTTCTGCTATTGAAGTCGTTTTTGTTGTTCTTGTTGATGATGATGATGACGACGATGTACCCGTTAAAAGCTTTTGTTCCTGAGTTAGCTCACCGGTATTTCTCTTGAATTTCTCTTCACCGCTGTCACCATCTCCCATAATTATCTGTTGGATATTTTGAAAGACATTACCATGATTAGTTTTGTTATCATGAAACTGGAAAGGAGGAGGAGAGAAAATGGGGAAAAGAAAGACATTAACATCAACAGCAAACAACATCATTCATTATTATACCTGTTTCTCAGTGTCATCCTCCGGAATGGAATGTTGTTGTTGGAGGCTGTTGTTGTGCTGCTGCTGCTTTTGTTGAGTTAAACGGAGGGAACTCTCAAGGTGGTGGTGATGATGATGATGATGGGGATGCACTTGATGTCCTTTGGGAAAGCAGTTGCTGTCACTAGTGCCACTGCTAATACCACTACTCGTACTCTGAGAAAAAGGAGTTGAAGAAGTCAATGCCGCTGGGGAGGAAGGTGATGGTGCAGTCGAAGCATACTCATCCAACCCATTTTGAATTGAACAGCTTGTCCTCGACGACAAGGAGGAGGAGGTCGTTTGTTTAGAGGAATGAACTAACTCACTACCACTCGAGGCAAGAGAGCTGATTGTGTAAGATGATTTGGAGGTACTCGATGAGGACTTTGTATTCCCACCCGAGCAAGAAGATCCCGAATCGAATGAAAGGGCTGGGTAGACACTTTTTGGTGAATATCCGTCAGTGGAGTATCCAGTATCAGGAGAGGAAAGACTATTACTAAAGGATCCTGAAAGAATGCTTGTGCTGTTACTGGCAGACGTTGTTACTGTTGTTTTGCAGTCTCCACCGTCACTGCCATTACCTATGCAGTTAGGAGCTGTAATTGAGGACTGCTGATGGTTGTGTCCACTTTCACCTCGTATTTCTGGCTTTCCGTGCCCAACTGCGCCGCAGTTTTGTTGAGCAATACCACTGCTACCACCACCACCGCCCCCATCTTTTCGCTCCAGTACTTGTCCTTCCACTGTCGTTCCGGATGAAACGGTGAGGGGGTCTGATCCTGCAGTGGATGAAGAGCTCAATGCTCCTACGTTTGCTGATGAATTCGTTGTGACAGAATTGGAGAAATTGAAACTTTTCTCGGGATGATGATGTTGACCACTTGTGTCGTTGTTGCAAAAATTGGAATTATTGGCAGCTATTGCGAGTCCATCGCCACCAACAATAGCTGTAGTCGTGCTGGCGTTGCTACTACTACTAGTCGTGTTCGTGGAAGAGGAGCTCGTTGAGTTCGTTGTGCTACTTATACTTGCATTAGCGCTACTACCACTTGAACAAGCCAAACCGGTAGAATCCTTGGGGGCTCGCTTTTGATTTTGATGATTCTTATGCCGAGTTCTTCCTAAATGCGTCTCCATCCACGATTTCAGTTTCATACCAAACATCTTGATCTTAACCAACTTTTTTTAAAGAATTGAGTGGCAACAGAGCAGAGTGATATTTTCTCTGCTTGTGCTCCTTCAAGTTGTCGTAAAGATCCTAAAGTAGCCGTCTCCACGAGTATAATGGCAGCAATGAATGTTATCCTCATATATGCACATAGTTTAACCTAAGCTACATTTTCTCTGCAACGGACACAATAGAAAACTGCTTTTGTTGCTTCGTCTAAATTGTCGTTCGTTTGAATGAATCTAATACTTTGTTTTGAAGGGATACATTTCTCCAGAATGACTTTATTTTTTCCAGGAAGGACATTGCATAGAGTTGAGTTAGTAGTTCCCTGATTTTTTTTCTTCGTCGAGCTCGTTACTGTTCTGTTGGGACTCGTCCTTACAATTTTTACATCCAACTGAGAGAAAGAAGTTTGTACGGCATGTTTCCGTTTTTTTCTCTCTTTACTTTCACTTTTTGCTCGTGGTGCACCACCGCCGATATCGTTGATGATGTTACTTATTTTTGAAATGTATCTCGTCGTCGTAGGCTTTCTGGCAACAAGCTTATACTTTCATTTGATCCCTGTAAACACATAAAAATAGAATTTTTATGAGGATTTACGCCTTCTTTTCATTCACATGATGTGAAGCATCTCCAGTTTTTTCATGTTTAAAAGAGAACATGTATCATTAGCATCATCATCCCTTTCATCAAGAAGAAAATAATAAAGTGGAGGGGAAAATTCCACACAAAAAAATGAAGACCTTTCTCCAACATTTTTAAGCGAGACATTTTGATGCGGGAAATTTATTTGAGAATGCTTCGTGCCTGCATCTATACATTGCATTTTCTGCTTAGACTTTGATAGCCCTAATCATGACAAGTTCATTTCAAGACTTTTTCATGCCAAGTAAAAAAGCATCTCCCATTTTAAATTTAATACTTCCTTGTTTTGTCATAAATCTATCGAGGAACGGATCTGAAAATAATAATAGTGTAGGGAAATTTCGAATTTTCTTTAATTTTAGCATTGTGAACTTGGTTCATTCAAATTATAAGTATGCAATATTATCTTACTTTTTAGTTAACTTAGTCATTTAGTTTTGCTTACTAAAGTAAGTCAATTGCTTCCACTCTTCAAATATGTCTGCGTATGGATTTATCTAATATAGTTATGGCCAATGAAGTAGAATTTTCTGCAATGTTCTTTCCTTCATCATCATCATTGAAGGGTATCCGATAATGAGTAGCTCGAACTGAGTAAAGAATTTAGCTATTTTTGAGCTCTAGAGCTGTTGTTAGTTCTCCCTGATGGTTTTTTTTTGTTGCACAATGAAAGCCATTGCATAACCAGCAGCATTTATTACGACATAATTTTTTATGGCGCCGCCATTTCCACATTAAATGTCCAGCGCTTGCCCTCTAATACTTCATACTAGGCTTTCTCCTTGTTCACGGATCAGTTACTGGCAACTTTCATTTCATCTAATACCTATTTCGACAGATTATGGTCTTGTGAAGTACAACGTTGTTGGCGTTGTTTTCCTATCAATCCTCCATGTTCATTCATTCATTCAAAACATGTAAGTTTTAAGTACAAATAATAAAAGTAAAACTTGAAAATATTGGTATGCATGAGAGCCCTCATCTGCGGCATTTCCGTTTCAACCTGAAATGGTTCATAAAGCTATGAAAATGCTCTAAAAGCCTTTCATAGTCAAACCAACGTATATTATTATTGCCTCCGGTGTAGCACCCTCGCCCTCTGATGTGTCTTACTCTTTTCAGCAAGAATGTCCATTCTCATTATTATATCGGTACGTGGATTTGGTAACAACCAAACCAACCAAACTCTACTCACGCTAGAGAAAATTTTAGAGTAGCAGAGTCTGTAGAGCAAATAATTTCCATAAAACAGCCATCATTATTTTGTTTTATAAGTTTTATGGTCGGCATGCAATATCATGTTCCAAAATGCATACTTTCTTTCAACATGAATGGTTTTGAATTAGTGAAAGAATGTAGTACTTTGATTTTAGAGTGCAACGAGTTGGTTTTGTTGTTGGTGCCTGGTCGAATACCAATCGATGAGTAGATGGCGTGTCCCCTTGAATTTGTAGTTATCAAGATGAATTAGGAAAGATTACGAGAGAGAAGAGAAAATCGTGCTCTTTGAATCACCATAAAAGCCACCTTGACTTTTCCTTAAAATTAGAAAGTAAAAGTAATGTCAAAGTCAATAATACAAAGCCGACGCAGCTTGTAAGAAAACTAACATGCAAGGAAACGATTCCCTTCAGTAACGGTACACATAAAAAATTTTAGGGGAAAATAACCTCCTTTTCCTCCCTCAACCTTACGAACTAAAACTCATCAAGAATGGATGAACGCACTCTTCAGTCACCAGGAAAATTTGAGGGACGATATGAATGTCCATATAATACACCGTTTCAAATGATATCTCTGCCCTTATCTCATCTACTACTATTTTTGTTTGTGTTGTATCGGCCCGTCCCTCGTCCCTCATGTTCATTTTTATCTTTCAAGGAGTTGCATCAAGTGCAATAACAACAACTTGTGCAGCTCATCCTTTATACTATGATCATGGCGATGATCAACATGAATGAGTAGAGCGTATCATTCGGTGCGGTAAGCAGATGTGACAAAATTACAGAGAAACTAGGAGGAAAAACACACAAATAATGGACAACGGCACTATTAATAAATTGGGAAAGTATGATTACGGCGGCTTTTCCTTTTTGATTTAAAGGGATAAGAAGATTCTGGAAAAGGCTAAACACAAACGCTTGTGGGTTCCGAGCCAATCGGGATTTTTACCGTCTCCCCCTTCTCTCTCATCATCTTGCCTCTTACTATTTACTTCAAGGCAAAGTGCCACTTGAGCGAGACAAAGTGGAAGACGGGGGAATTCCTTAAATGAATCTGTGAAACTGCAATACAATTTCAGTTGCATGGGTGCATTCTATTGCTGCTTTCAAGAAAAAGGAAGACCAAATCTCATTTTCTTAAGCAATAAACTCATTTCGTTGTAAAAGTAAATGAAAGCTTTATGGGAAAAGTCGAAGAATATTCATCCAGATAAGATAAGATGTGCAAAGAGATTAGCTGTCTCCATTAAGCGCACTTCTACTACTTATACATCTTCTTAAATTCTACACAAATCATGTTTCAAGATTCGATCGAGCTAGTGTAATGAAATGCTTATCAGATAAAAAAAGCACTGCGGTGAAATGTGAGTCTATAGTCTAGCCTTTTTATTGCCTCCGGTGGATGCATTTCCTTCCCCAGTTTCCTGCATGTATCAATATTTCTTTTAATAAAATATGAATAAGCTCAATCAATGAATAACAATGATGCAGAGAAGAAAAAAAATGCATAACTAAGTGGCTAAATCAGAGATACAATCATGCCAAGAGCGAGAGTATCATAACGAATTATGTGTGAGCGATCATGCACGGATGAAAAAAGTTCAATAAAATCTAGAAAATGCTGAAGGGAACTTTCACAAATGCTAAAATACTCAAATGCACTTTCAAATCGTATAATAAAGAAAGCGTGCCATCCTTGTGATTGAGTAAGCATAATATTTTTGATATCGAACTGTATTACTTTGGAGAAAAGTGGAAAAGTTTCCGTTTGTGTACATTTCTTATAGCATTTTCACCAAACTAAATAAATAGAGTGGTGCGATGTGCTAGTCGATTGGGGGAAAGAAATCGATAAGTCTGCCATTGGAGTAGCTGATGTCTTGATGCCTTATCCAATCTTTTCTTCTTTGGTGCAAGAAATCATCTTCGTCATCGATGTCACGATCACGATCAAGTTCAACTTTTTTATTTTCTATTGATATAACTGAAGAAAAAAGTTCTTATTTCCTTGCACTATTCTATTCTTCTCGTTTTACTTCCGCTTTTTTTTCTCCAGAAAGTAGTGGAGGGGAAAGTGGTGAATGGAGAGGAAGAATCATGGGGTATTGAGCAACGACATACACACATGACTAGACGCAGTATTTTAGCTTTATCATTATTATTTCGTGTTATATGTGCACTAGCTTCAACATAAACAATTCCAACCCGTCGTCTAAAACACAATTAAAAGAGGGAAATCAAAGACAAAAATAAGTGGTAAAATAAAGTGATAGGAAAGAAAGAGGGGGAAATTCTCTTTTCATGTTGCACTCATGCACTTGCCTAATGCACGATTGGGCATTATGTCCCTCTACAAAGTTCACATTCTCCGCTATTGTCACTCAAGGAAGTAATTGTGGTGAAAAATAATAATTGTCATTGAAGAAAAAAATGAGATCCAGACAAGAACGTTGGATGAAGGTAAAGAAAAATGGCATTGCATCACACGTACTTACACTGTCTTTTGTTAGCTTTTCTTGTACCCCTGCATTCTGTACTTCTCGAGTTTCTCAGTTGGTGGGGTAATACCACCTTTGGTGCAAAACCCATTTTTATTGCACTACACCAGCTTTACTCGGTTTGACCCTTCCAAAACTATCTTCCTTTTAGTGCATTATCTAATGTGGTTAGTGGAAGAAAAAGTATTTTCATAACAAAAAGTGAAATATTGGTATATACTGTTGTAGAGTGGTTAGTTATTCCATTTCGCTTAATGATATGGCATAAACTTTACCGGCTACTATCGCAATTTTTCAAGATTAAGTGTCGTCGCTTCCAAAAAAAAAAAAAGTTGGAAAAGTGTAAGCAAAATTTTTTATTTTCCTTTTCCTCCTTCTATTCATTATCATTCTCATCTTGATGTTTTTAATAGGATGAAATGTTCTTTCGTGTTATGTGTCCCCGACTAAACAACGCCATTTAACTCTCCGAGGAAAAAAGTAGGGAACGACTCGTTTAATTGCATGTCGTCTTTCAAACAGCCAAACAAAAAAGCGTTCGCTACTTCACTCTTAATGATATGGCATAAACTTTACCGGCTACTATCGCAATTTTTCAAGATTAAGTGTCGTCGCTTCCAAAAAAAAAGTTGGAAAAGTGTAAGCAAAATTTTTTATTTTCCTTTGCCTCCTTCTTTTCATTATCATTCTCATCTTGATATTTTTAATAGGATGAAATGTTCTTTCGTGTTATGTGTCCCCGACTATAAACAACGCCATTTAACTCTCAGAGGAAAAAAGTAGGGAACGACTCGTTTAATTGCATGTCGTCTTTCAAACAGCCAAACAAAAAAGCGTTCGCTACTTCACATGTCCATCCACAAAAGAGGATCCATGTTCGTTTAGCGTAAGCTTCTTTAAAGGTAGTCAAGTTCTTTTGCTGGCTCACGCAGGATTTTGGTTTTCTTTTTTCATCTTGTCTCGTTCACTAGAAAGGTTCCCGTGTCAATGTCGTAATAAAGTAAAAAAAATAGTTTACGCTTTTTGTTCTTTCCCTCGTCTTATTTACTTCAGTTAAAATATAGCGGAAGAGGAGAAATATACACTTTTTTTGTAGTGGACAGACGGGAGTTGAGTTACGACTTCTTTTATTGAACCTGAGACCGAAATAAAATGGTAAGAACCTGAGAGAAAAAACAGTCTCAGGCGACCAACGAACTCCTTTTCTTTCCACATCTTCCAAAATTTAATAGCTCAGGTAAGCTACTTATATTCATTTGTGGACCGAGCTCTCATGATGATGGTGATAGAGTGATCCAACATTTTTCATTTACTTTTCTTCCTTCTCTAGATAATGCCAAAATTGATAGCTGCTCCCCAAATGAACTTATTCATGTGGAAAATACGCATCTACTACAGTATTAATCTCGAGCTTTACAAAGGAATTCTTTCTATAGCAAAAGATGTATTTACGAAACTGATATCTACATGAAATTTCCAAAATTGCTTGTATTTTTTACGCGTTAAAACAACAACGCAAAGTTTTTAAACCAAAACAAATAAGTATATTTTTGAAACCTCCTCACATTTTCCAATCAGCACTCATCACTTTCGCTTTCATCATTTTCCCTCACTTCCATCTACACTCAATTCCCAAAGATGAAATTGCTGCCTCTTTCTCTTCCAAAACTACGAGCGGTAGTTTAGCGTGTTTGAAACTGCGCGTACGCCGTAAACGCATGAGATGTTTTCATTTATCGACTTTTTTCTTTTTTTTTGTGTAGTCCGCTTTTATAGGGTAATTGGGAGTTATAAATAAGATTAATGGGGACTGTAAAGAAAGTTCTTCGCATTGTTATTTCTTCACGTTTTCAATGGCCACGGGATCGTTATTGTATCGTAGCGTTATTATGAACCAAGTTCCTTAAAAATACATCCGTGAATCTGTATCTCTCCTAACGTTTTCTACGGCTAAGCCAGGTAACTGAAACCGGTAGAAGGTATAGGCATAGGCAATGCATACGTGGCTTAAAAAAGGATATGTAAACTCCACACAAGGGAAGCCAAAATGGTTCCTTTTTCTGATGAGATGGAAAGCGTAAACACAAATGGTGCACTAGTAGGAAAGCACGTATCTACGCAAGTGCCCATTTGCTAAAAAAAAGTTAAGTTAATCTTTAGGTGTAACCTGCTGCAAAACCTCGACAAAACCTTTCTAAAAGTTTTATGGAAAGAAAATTCCAATTCTAAAAGTACTAGTACCAACCTAAATAATTCCATGGGTAGCGTTGTTTTTTGGTCTACATGAATACGTAAAACAGACTTTACGAGATCTGGATCTCGCGCCTAGCAAAAATATTATTGCTTTAAGTGGCATGTTTTCAGATCATGTGGCTCTGTGGCACACGAAAAGTGGTAAGGCCAATAAGTAAATACACAAACGCGAGTAGAACGCTTCATATATTCCACCGAACTCAAAGTAAACATGAGTGGGTTAAAAGTAAATAGTGAGCCTGAAGCAAAGAGAACAATACATTAGGAATATTGCAGATCACATTATTGGTCTACTTAATTATTTCTTTCGCTTTAGTCAACCACGGAAATGAATGTTTGCTTAAGAGCTCCCATTGTTATTATTATTATTGCTGAGACCATTTACAGGCTTTCATCACCTTTCACTCTTGGTGTATCCTTTCAGCGAAAGTTACAGTCACAGGTCGACGGTTATTATTGTATTATATGAGTGCAGCACGCGCTTTGGCCTGAAGAGAAAGGGTGAAAGGATCATTACTTGTCTGAATGGGAAACAATGAAAGCAGTAGCATTTTAATGGTTGAATTGATTGTCATGAAACAAAAGAAAAATTAAGTTCGCTTGAGTGTGTTAATGTTTTATTCTATTTGAACAGAAGGTATTCTTCACGAGATGAAAGAAGAAAAATTGTGGTATTGCTTCCGCAATTAAGGTCTATATAAACTTGCACTGTCTCAAGTATTATCCCTTTGATGTTTCCAAAACCAACATCTTCCAGAATAAAAGCAATGATCGAATCTAATCTGATCTCACAACTTTTGTTCTTTCTTTTCTATTTCTGGGGTGGTCGACTGGTGCCTTTTCTGAGATAGCAAAAGCCAATAGTCACGATGTTGACTTGGGCAACCAGCAGTGTAATTACAGTTCATATAAATTTAGTGAGACTTTCTGACTTTTCCTCTTTCTTCGTTTATTGGTTTTGTTGAAAAAGTTTCTTTGTAACAAGTTGCTCCTCTTGAAAGACTATAAAACTTGGATTAACATGATAAGGATCATGCTGACGAGTGAGGAACAATACAGATTCAGTTTTGTGGAAACGTTTTATCTAAAAGGCATTTAAACAGCTATCATACACGCTATTAGACTTTTCAAAGGGCTTAGCTTTACTGCAATAAAAATCAGTTCAACAAAAGCAGGATCAGATGAAAGCATCCGCAACAAAAACATGAAAAGAGAAAGTTGTGGTTTTCATTGAAGACGTAAAAGTAGAAGGTCAAGATGAATGCATAACTGAAGTTCAGAAAACTAAACTTGAAGTGTGCCGTACCAAACCAAAGTCGTAATATTACAACGGAATAAAAATTGCATTATCACATTAGTTCCATGAGCAAACCTATGGATAATATAACAATGTTGAAAGTTGTTTCATTTAACGAGAATTAAAAGTTTTTCACCATAATATAAAAGAATGGCCATGTTGACTAGCTTTAATTTTGACTTTTGCAGTACCCTTGTGGATTAATTAACTCCTTGAAAAACAAGGTAATTAGTGAATTATGAGTACCGTGCATTACTTAACCTTATTGATGAATTTTATGGAACATAACTTGTTAATTACTAGCGAGGAATAAAGTATTTATTTGCTACGAATGTGATAAAACGATAATGATGCCAAGTGTAAGGAGAAACCATGCACTTTTTGAGACGACGGGTTTGTGAGTTTGCTAAACATATAACCATGCTCTACGATATTATATTTTCCCGTGGAAAAGTTCATGTTCGGATTCCCGTTTTTTGTTACTACCTAGTACCTGGCAATCATGCCTTCAGGTTGGACAGCTCATCCATCTCGTTTGTATTCCCTTGCAAGTTCATTAACTATGAGTTACAGTTTAACGTAAAAATCGGGGAGGAAGATGAGAAAATGAATGCGCTGGCGGAAAAAGCTCACTTTGTAGCTTCTGATCCATTCTTCCTACATATATTAATCGAATTATGCTTCCTCACAAAAGCTCTTATTCCACGTGCCGTGAATTATTGTGTTTTCCTCCGCTGTCAAGTTGCTCTTCGTCTGCTGCAATTTTCTGATCCCCTTTCTAAAAGCTTAAGCGTAATATATAAGAGTAAGGATATGTGTTCATTTATTCGAGATAATGATGGATAGACGGTTATAAAGTGGTATTGCATTCCCATAATGGAATTTTTCTGAACTTATTCTTCCTGCTTATAGTTGTTATTGTTAGAAGTAAGTACTGCATAATAGCTAATTCCTCAGTTTTTCATGTTGAAAATTCAAGACTCATCCATCCTCATCCAAACATAAAGTCACGTCCTTTAGAAAGAAATTGGAAAAATGTGTGAGGTTGTTTGCTTTCACAGGTAATTAAATTATTCATCAATCCATATTACTGGTAACAGAAAATCGATCTTAAGTTGTTCCACAAAATTATGATGGATAGTAAAAATTAGGAGACCAAGTTGTAGTGCAGTTGGATCGTTATCCATCCATGTGAATATAAAAGTCTACAATACTTATCTTCAACAGACTTTTATAGTCGAGCATTAATAAATTGTTAGCTTTATTACCTGGGGTAAGCAAAAAAATATTAGAATAATTTAGTGCATTGCTGTTGAGTGTTATATGCCTTTATAATATCAAGTATAAAAGTAACCAACCATCTGCATTTAAGAAATGAATATAGTATAGAGCTTCCAAAGCTGCGGTAGTATTTAATGTGAATGTATAAAAGGTCCAATAAATTAACAAAATTAATACCCAAAAGGAATAAAAAACGAAGGATTTATGATTTGGTGAAAACGTAGGTAGCTAAAAGTACGAAATGAAGTGGGATGTAACGCAATTAAAGATGAAGAATGGAGTGGTAAAAAGGGAAAAGTTTTAACATACCCACGTAAACGGATTTCCTTACGACCTTATCCAAGTCTGACTTAAAAAATGTACGCAAGATTATAAGCCCTTGAAATTAAATGAGCTAGATGTGGTTAAGAATCCTTTCTCCGACGAAATTGTTGTTTTTTTGTTTACAGAACAAAACTATTGAGAAAAATTCTGTCACAGAAACTACCCTAAAGATTGGTATTATGAAATCGCAATTTAATAATTTCTGCTATTACTGAATACTGAGACTTCGCATAATCTGAAGAAAGTGCGAAATGAGAGAACATGCAACTCAAACGCTTTAGAGGACAAAGAGAAAATTGAACTTGAAAGGAAACGAGTGTATAAGGATGCAACTCTTTTGTTGTTCTCTAACAAACGAAATTACTGCACGATAGTTTCATATGAAAATGTCAAGTTCAGCTTTATGACTCCTCGTAAATCAAATCCCTTTCATAGTTCCAACATTATTTTAGGTATCTTTTATTTTCCTCAACTTATTTTACTCAAAACGTGTCAAACCAGAGAAAATCCCCTGAAAATTGCGGTTTGACTTAACAGCTATGGGTTGCATTATTGGATCGTGTCGAAAAATTCTTGTTTTTATTAGACGTGTTGAACTAAGGTTTCGGAGAAAATTTGTCCTCTTCAAAAGTCACGTCGTGTTGCTTTCTCCTCCTACGCTCGGTTTGAGATGCTAGCTCCTTCTACAATCAGTTATTCGGTTTAGTTCAGTTGTGGAGTTGAATACAAAAGTGTCTCATATGAAGTTTACATCATTGCGATTAAGAGCTAAAAATAGGAGAGGCAAATACTAACAAATGAAACGGTTTTTCTTTTTCAGGAATACCATTATAAAAGGTCTAATAACACTGCCAGATAGGTGTTTGCTATCTGTACGATTACTTTTGGCAGAGCTTCAGAGAGATAGCGTCAACCAGAGACGTACATTTATTTCGGGCGTGGTTAAAATATGTAAACTTGCAAATAAAAAAGTTTGTTTGGTATAGTTTCGGCGTTTTATTCAGGATGCTTAAAATACGAGCATCCGAAATAAAATTTGGGCAACATGGGTACTTAGCTGTAGTATGACTGCTTGGTTAAATTAGGCTCACCTTTATAAAAAGTTTAGACTCATTTCCGTTTTCGGGAAGGAAAACTTGCAAAGGGTTCTAGCGTCTTTCAAACAAATCTGGGCTAAGTATTTTCTCTGGTTTCTTTCTATTTATTTTCAGGTCTAAAACTGTATGTAATGAGCAGAGCAAGGCTGAATGCTGTGATGTTTGGGTTAAAAAGGTTACACAGATAAGTAGGCTTCATAGGTCAATATTCTACACACCTTCTTTACGCCTACGGAAGCTACAGTTACCAACAAAACCACCCACATATTTATGCTATATGCTACACACATGTGCTGCTTAAAGAATCAACAAAAACACAACTTATATATGTAATCTACCTTCGGCTTTGGCAAACAGTCGTTTCTAGTATTTCACCAAATGTTATATCTGTATTTTCCCATTCATCACAAGCATGTATTTTAACTCTCCAGGCCTATAAAAATATTTTGTTCTAGTTCTGGTTCCTATATTTAAANTCTACACACCTTCTTTACGCCTACGGAAGCTACAGTTACCAACAAAACCACCCACATATTTATGCTATATGCTACACACATGTGAGCTCAAGCCGCTGCTTAAAGAATCAACAAAAACACGACTTATATATGTAATCTACCTTCGGCTTTGGCAAACAGTCTGTTTTAGTATTTCACCAAATGTTATATCTGTATTTTCCCATTCATCACAAGCATGTATTTTAACTCTCCAGGCCTATAAAAATATTTTGTTCTAGTTCTGGTTTCTATATTTAAATATAGCAATAAAAACGACCTTCTTAAAACTAATGTTGTGAGAATAAATCTTGAATCAAGCACAAGCCATTGAAAAAAGTAAAGCTATCATGCTCACAGGCTGGTCCTTTGAACGAAAAAGTCATTTCAGCAACAGTAAAGGAGAAGAGTTTCACTTTTTATGTAAGATTTTTTCATAAAATGTAACAGTCGTTTTGACATGAACTCATTCTCTGCAACCAGTAGAATCGAATAGGGATAGAGAATATCTGGGACAAAATACATGAATGGAAATGTGAAGAAAGCACTATTATGTTATAGAGTAATGACAGAAGCACTGATACAATATATGTAGGTACTTTTATGGAACGATTCTGCAAAATCTGGTGGTGTAGATGAAGTCAAAATCTAAGTGTGAAATCAAGGATTGAGTCTTGAGTTTTCACAACACATTTGCTGTAGTGGAATTTGGCAAATACCATCTGGTGTATAAATAATATATGAAACAAAGCTGCTCAAGAGAACAAATATCTTAATTTTTCTAGATTAACAAACATAAATCATTTGACAAAGATTAAATGAAAAACGCTGATTTATTATTACCACTAATTCAATGGGCTATACACAGCAGCATTTCTGTTCCGCCATATAAATCCAAGGTTCTACTGATAGATGATCTGGCGCAATCGCAGCGTATTCTTTGAGCCTTTCCTAACATAGTCTAAAGTAACCGTTATGGCAAGCCCACTGAGACTTTTAAGACGCAATATGCGATTTTCTTAATGTGGTTAAAGATTGTCAAAGGAAATCTGCGACATGCTCCAGGAAGGAAAATTTAGACGACTGCGATTTCCACAACAGTCTGAAAGACTTGCCATGCCTTTGCTGTCATATTTTATCTTCTCTGTCGGCCACTGCAAAATAATCTACAGTATGGGAAGCAATATCTACTATATAAAACGTGACACCAAAATCCTTAATGTTAATTCTAGCAACTGCGGTTTGAATGTTCTCAAGAACCATTCAACTGACAAAAAAATGGTTTGCAC
>JAHZMX010001961.1:0-42218 GCA_027743895.1 Seira musarum | reverse complement strand
AGTAGAGATTTTGGAGTCACAAGATTTACTTATGCAAATTGTGAAATACTATAAGTTTATTAAAGTAAAGGTAAAGTTCATTAAAATTTTCGGGTAACACATGTAAGTGTACTATGATGTGCCATGGCCTAAGGAAGTTGCTGTCAGTAGGTTTTTTCATTGACAGTGGTTTCGTTTTCATCTCTAAATTTTTAAATCTTCATAGCGGTGACATCACTTACGTCCATGGACTCTGGAGTTCTCAAAGCCGCCATCTTTTTTATTACAAACGTTCTGCAAAAGGCGTCAGAATTACAGCCACCGTTACTCGAGCATTTCAAAACAAGTGGGGCCGCTCTAGTTCGTCAAACTGTCTTAGCCATTGGTCATGTAGTCCCCAGATCAAACTGTTCAAACTTTTCAGAGTTGATCTTGTGTCTAAACAAAACATTTCCAGCAGAATTGAGAGCATGGCTTTCGGACGCTTTGGCCGTGGATGGATTTCCGTCGTCGCATGCAACTCCATCGTCGAAATCAAAATTTTTTATGAAAGTTACAAAGTATGTTATAAATCAAGTTTGTTGTTCCACTCAACTCGGTCCATACATGTCAAAGGCATTCATGAAATTCTTTTCCTTTTTTTTGCAGGGAAAGAGCGAACAAACGAATAATCAACGATGCCATAAATGAATTTATGGTTGTGTGTAGAAATATGGCTGGTTCTGAATACGCTGCCGTAACATCAAAAAGGATTTAACAAGCTACTCTGTCGTAACACTTTGCGAGATATCTACTGTCGAAACTATATTTTGTTTTCAATTTAAAACAGATACTGTGTTTGTTTTTCTCAATTATTATTATTGAATTTATCAAACTAATTGTGACATAATACCCCCATTACATATGCATTTATTAAAAACCAATACCAACTTGATGACTGTCTTTAAATTATGTATTGGTTTTTAAAGTTTGAAGTGATTTGAAGGTTGTGGTATAATGTCTATCTGAAAGAGACTAAAATACAATATAATGCTTAGTATACCTAAATCAAAACAGTTGATTTCAAAATAAAACAATATCGATTAATCCTGAAAACCAAGCTTATTTTTTTATCGCGTGCGTATGCGAAATCTATCTTTTTAACCCATCATCAACAGGATTGCTTCTACTGCAACGAAACATCATGATTTGAATCGAATTGATTAAATTCGGACTTTCTTATGTCAAAATCCCTTTCGCTTTTTCCCAAACTGTCGCGTTCTCAAACTGTTCTAAGCAGTAGTTCCAAAGTTGGGTGTTGGGTGGATTTAGTACACTTGTATACAGTTTGTAGCCGAATTACATTGTTGAAATCTTTTCAAATGTTTTCTGTCTTCTACCCTTATTGCCAAAAAGTTTGATGCAATGAATAAGGATTTCATATTTGTTTCTGCAAACATGGTTTCACAATACCCCAAAACACCAACTTTCATTGAAACCTATTTATTTCACAGATCTGACAAAATCCAAAATCTGCTTATTACCTTTCCTCTACCAAAATGTGAATCATGAATTTTTGTGGAAGAATAATTAAGTTAATTTTATATTCATTTCTTCCTTCAAGGTCCAAAAAAGTAGTTGAACTCGTCCTCTTCTGCCTTCTTTTCCAACTCGGCCTGGGAGAGTTTGATGATCGTTTTCGGTGGCCGAGAGCGGAACAAAAGTGGGCGTCCTTTTTTCTAGAAAAAAGAAATGAAAACATGATCATGATCCTTATGATTTCATGATTTTGTAAACTAAAAACTATAATAAGCTATATTCAACCATACCTTTTCAATTGGAGCCTCCGCACGCGCAATCGATCTAGACCTTCTCTCTTCGTACATTTCCTTCTTTCTGTTAATCTGCTCAACCCTCTCTGCCTCACGACGTTCCTTGTCCAATTCCTATCAAAATGCAAAATGCAAAATGAATTATTGAACCCATTAAAAGTCTTAATTGTTGCCCATAATTACTTTTACAAGTAAAAACGTACTCGCGAGATCTGGAGAACGACTTCAATAGGCATTGCTTGAATCTCCTTCATCAAATCTTCAAAATTCTTTTCCACACTGGTCAACATCATCGTGGGATTCAAATGGTGATCCACAGTACCAACAGCAGCTTGATAAACCTTTGTAATATGTTTTTGCAAAATCCTGTACAATTTCTGTTGTTTGCGGACATCATAGTTTCCTCCGGTAAACATCCTAAAAGTAAATATGAACATTACTTTAAAAGTTTGGTTAACATTTTTTCCATTATTTTAAAAATAAATATCTTACTCGAAGAGCATTCCAAGTGCCTTTGCTCGCTCTTCATCCATATCAATGCTGCCTTGCATGGTTGAGATTTCATCTCGCAAGAGTTTTCCACGGTGGTTGAGTTGTTTCTACGAAGGGGTTAGATGAGATATGAGATACGAGCAAGTTACAGGAAATCTATAAAAACTGAGGATACGTACCCTTGCTTTGGAAATCTCAAGCTGGACTTTTTCCAGCAGTTCTTCTGAAGCTTGTGAGTGCTGAATCAAGGAAAGGTTTGCTTCCTCCATGTCCGAATAAATAGCCAAAAGCTGACTAGGTCTGGTGAAGCTCAAATCTGAAATAGTACATGAGTCATTTCATGACCGTTGAAAATCCTTTGATCATCAAAGTGTAATTTCCTTACTGGCGAGCTCCTTTTTATCCGTGGTTTCAGTTCCAGGTACGAGCTCTAGTGCTCGCATCATTCCAACCTCATTATAACCATCCTCATCCTCTGTAAAAAATTATTTGATTTAAACTTTGAACTTTAAATAGTTATTTAAATTGTAGTTTAGTCAACGGTTTTCCCCCACCTCTTCCGTCATCCGCGCTGGTTATCACAGTCATCTGGTCAATATCCTTCTGCGGTGGCAGTTCCAGATCCCACATTAGCTTCTCGTGTTTCGCTGTTACGTGCGTCAACCTCGACTCATTCCTCTTGACCAATGAAGCCGCAATGGCATTCGGCGTTGGTAACGCATACTTTTTGAGTTTCTGTTGGCGTCGCCATTCTCTCCTTGCTTTTTTACCCTTCGGCTCTGGTTCTGGTGGAGGATCGGTCACCTCTTCAGGTAGTCCGATGTTCCTTCTCACAGCGCGACCAAGGTCAGCAATGAAATCACTGCTAAGGGAGGGCTGTCCCACTTCCACCACTTTAACAAAATACATATTGCTTTCATATCAATCGAACTTTGAAATTCACTTAAAAACAATCTTCAAGTGCTGATACCCACCAGTTTCTTTTCCTTCTTCTTCCGTTTTCTCTTTGTCTTCTTTTTCTGCTCCAGCTCCTCCTGTTCCTCCACTTGATGCTCCTGCCTCTTGATAGGCATTTGCCTTTCTCAAAACCATAGCCTTTGCTTCTGATAAGCTCATGCCTTGTTTCATGTACTCCACAAGTTCTTCCTTCACTTGTTGTTCTCGCTGAAGACCACCAAATCATTTCAATCTTTTAGTTTTAAATCTATACTACCGTTTTTATTTTACTACACCTCATCATAAAACTCACCCGTTGAGCTCTGTGTTCTTCTTCCTCATCTTTCCTCATAATTTCTCTCGCGATATCATCCAAGAACCTCATGTACGACTTGCATTCCCTCAAACTTTCGTTCGTTCCAACGATATCACTCTTCAGTTGATTAATGTGAATGCTCAACTGTCGCACTTCTAACGCCTTATCCAACTTTTCCTTAAGAGCAGCCTCAGCCCTGAAATATGAGGATTACAAAACTAATTTCTCAAAAACTTCAATTAGGGGCAAGCTGGGAAAGTTTTATTACTTTTTGGCTTGACGATGGGTCTCCTCATCATTTTCCCTCAAGAATGTTTCAAACGCCTCCTTGGTAAAATCAGTCAGCCATTCGTATTTGCTCAAGCACGTCTCTTCAAACTCCTTTGATTGCTTTATCAAGTCAAGTGCCATTTTACGGGCACGAACAGCTCGCTGATAATGTGAAACAAAATTAAAATTTTAGTTTGTGGGTCAAAGAGTCATTGGAATATTTGGAATAGAAATTACTCGAAGGTAGTAAATCTCCTTTCTCTGCATGATATATTCCGAGTGCATCTTTCTCGAAACCTTCTGGAGATGGTTAATACCGAGACCATGTTGAGCCTTCCAGATCGCTTTCTTGTAGTCCTGAGAAAGAGCTAATGAAACGTATAAACTTAACGATGAAAAGATTCGGAAACGAAAAATTCGAACCATAATTGAATGTGATTTATACATGGCTTGTAGGTTGGTTGAAGAAACGGTTTGATTCGGTTCAAGACAATTTGACTCTGTTTGTAACCTTTTGTGCCTTTCATCAAACTGGGAATATGTTGTTGAGCCTCCCTATCCTATTACACAAAACAAGGTCATATTTGAATCATGAAAAATATTTACTCTTAATTAATTGCCTTAAATGTTACTTTTGCTTTAAACTCGTCCAGCATTTGAATAAACTGCTCGACATCTTTCGGGTAGGTGAATGGATTAGCGCCACCATCCCCTTCAATGAACGGTACAATCCCTTCTATTTTTGTACTCTTCCTCTTTGGAGGAGCCTTAGGAGTCTCCAGACGAATATCTGCGATCGGTGGAAGTTCGACAGGTAAGGGTGGTCGTGGATCAGCAAGGATATCAATGAGGCCATTGCTTCTCACAGGATAAGATATAGAGGCGATAGCACGGGCAACTAAATTCGTGTTGCTGACCTTGCTCACTCTACTTGGTCTAGTATTTAAATTTTTGGAAGTTCTGGGGGCAACTGCGGTTTCCATAATTAATAATAATCCTATAAATGAGCACGCAATAAAATTAGATTGTCTTTATGCATCAGGAAGATGTGCTACTATTTCATCTGCCATGCCATGTCCGCCCATGCAAACACAGTAGATGATGTGATTTTGAAAAAAAAGTATTGATCAAACTATTTTAGAGGATGACTGCATCTATATCGCCATGACATGCAAATAACTAAAGTTATAGAAGAAGGTAGATGAGAGGCTCCCTAAAAAATAAATCCGCAGCACCACAATCACATACAGTTGGGAATGGAATCCCAATAATTCATTTCATTTTAATGGCGAGCAATGAAGCACACCTTTTCCTATACCCTTGGGTGAATTTCAATGAGAATCCATCTCAACGATATATTACTATTACAAGCTCAACAGTCTCAATAGTCTACTAATTTAAATCTTTTTACTATTATATAGGTATAGTTAGTAGTTAGTACATTAAAAATTGTTACAATTATTTAATTCATAGCTAATATTAACATTTCAACTTTAAATGTTAAATTTTAAAGAATCCACAGATAATCACATAATACTCTCAATTCATCACGGGAAACATTTAACGATTGGTTTGATGGCTTTCCTATTGTTCCTCATAGAGTGATGGCATGCCTCTAGAATAACGACGGTCATTCTTCCCCCTCTTTTGATCTCGTCCCTCCAAGGAAAAGGAGTTAGTCCTGGAATGACCTTGCTCCCGCCGTCCCCTTCCATATCCATTGCCTCGCGCAAAATCAGGGTTGATGCGGTTTCTGCCGCCACCAAGGCCAATACTCAGAGTTGAGCTGAATGAACCACACAACTCACTGGGAGACGGAAGTTCTAAAAGCTTCTTCTCAAAGTCAGTGACACCCCACCTCATGAGCATTTCCTTCCTTCGCTTCCATTCCAATTCTGGCTTCCCAATCTCTGGATAATGATGCGTGGGGGACACTTCGATCTCATTGCTAATGGTGAGAATCTCCAGAATTCCGTAAGCGTAACGGTTTGTGGTGTTTAAAGCACAGTGATGAATGGCCTCTTCTTTTCGGTTGTGATAGATACAACACAACTCGTCATAGTAGCGATAGTTGTCAATGTCCTTCACTGCTTCATCCACATGGTGATCTTCAACAAATAGTCCGTACTTGATTAAAGGAAGTGAGTCGTTGTAGATGAAGCATCCATTTAGGGGTTCTCCAGCTTGACGTTTTGGTGATACTATTGAATTTAGTGTCTCCTTTCCGATAAACTCCTCTTTAAATTTTCCTCGAATTTCCATCCCTCCAGGATGATTGAGCTGACTCCTGAAGGGTTTTGCATTGCCACTTGACGTTGAGGCCAAATGAGCCCAAAGGTTAAGACTGAGAATGTGGATTGGGCGTGTTTCTCCTGATAACAATGATAATGGTTATAAGACTTACTCTTAAAAATTTTTAGATACAGTTTATAAGAACGAATCTTACCAGTAACTTGGTTCAACCAATTGAGGGCGTTATGAACGCGTTCAAAGTCAGAGTCCAGTGCAAATAAGACAAGCTCGTTTCGGTTTTTAACTGGACACTGACTTCGATGCTAAAACAATTAAAGCGAAGAATTAGTTTTCATTAAATCCCTGCACAAATAAAGTAGTTTCCCTACGATGTCAACTTACCCCAAATAAAAAACTCGCCATCGACTCCATGAGTGAATCCAAGTCTGAATATTCCGTAGCGTCCACACTTCCAATAGGTGGGAGTCCAAATTTTTTCCCTTTACTCAAAATTTCGGTGGACCAGGGATCAGGGATTTGATTTCGTGCAGGAACAATCAGTCTTCCAAAGTTAGAAATAATCCCATCCTTCAAAGTGAAAGCAGTGAGTCCAATTTCAGCCGGAAGGCAAATGTTCTCTCCTTCATCTCCAAGATAAAGGGAAAAGAAGCAAACCACGACAGGCTTCGTTTTCCAGGTCTCGTTCTCAAAGAGCTTGTAGACCATCTCACGGTTACGAATTTTAATTTCTTGTAACTCTGCCGAGATTTTCTCCCTGTAAAAAGCGGAATAGAATTAATAGCCTCAAACGATCTCAAAAACACGATATTGATTAGCATATTACCTGGCCAGAACTGCGGGACTTTTTCCTGGTTGAGGTTTGAGTGTGTCGCCTGAATGGTTTCCCCCGTTCTTCCCATTCCTTTCGTTGAACTCCTTTGCCTTTTCATTGAAACGTTCCTTTTCCTCTGGGTCTAAACTCTGTAACAAAAAACAAAGAGATTTAAAAAAAATACGAACTTCCTCAGGGGAATATGAATCATTAAAATAGTTGATCCAGTCTCCTCATTTACCTTCCACTCTTCCGAAACCGTATCGGCAACATCCTTCCACCCACCCGGAAATTTTTTCCCGTCCGCTTCAAGCTGGGGACGCCGTTCTTCCATGAACACGAAGAATGCGTTTTTCTTCGTCATTTTTCTAATTTTTTTAGGGGGACTTTGAGAAGTAGTTTCACTCTCACTTCCGCTGTCTTGAGCTTTTCGGGTGACGCCTGAAGTGGGTTCTAGCCGAAACTCAAAGTATTTAATTACAACTTTGTTGAACTTTGGAAACAAATGAAAAGGGCTTTGCAAGCTCCAGAGAACAGAGTAGTAGTCAGTCACCTGCTGGTGGTCTTTCTTTCTCGTTGCTCAAGGAGTCACTGGATGGTAAATTCAGATTAATCTCCACTTTTATAGGGGTTCGGTTGGTAGGTGGAGGAGGTTGACTTTGCTCCTTTAGACGACTTAGAATTCGCGAGTAGTCATATTCCCATCCGTCATCTAATGCCTCAAAACAGTCGTAGGCCATACCGGGGTCGTAGTAAGTTGTCATACTGATTTCGAAGACTACGTCAAAAGAAAATGCAATGTGAGGCTCCGATAATGGTTGGATGGATAAGGTGCCTATCAAGTTTTATTTCACACTTACCTTCTACGTAACTTTTTGAAGTATTTACTAAGAACAAAACGGAAGCAATGCTTTCTTCAGTCGTGTCGTATTCACATCAACAATAACAAATTGGGAATCAAAAGCGAACGAAATGAAAAAAGTTGCAAAGGAACAAATGCGGAGGAATGATACCGGCAATGCCAAATCAGAGTTTAATGAAATTAAGGCACATGGAATGGACTGTAAACGATATGGGATGATGCAAGCCATTTGAGGCCTTGGGAAGTGCATTTACAATTAGTGCATTAAATGCAAATCATGTCAAAATGTAAACAAAAGAAATGTAAATAATATCCATTTCATCATTCATGTTTTTGACCAATCATTGAATTGAATTACAAATAAATTAGGCTTGAGTTGCGATACTCCAACTGAATTCATATATGCAAATATGTACTTGTTCTAAGTACTCGTATCGTATCGTTGTATCCGTGTCCAACATTAACAAGTATGAATTAATGCAGAGATCCGTCATTCCATGAATATTTTCTGTACATTTGGATGGGGTTCGAATCGAAGACGTGTATTCAGAATCAGTCCGGAAATGGACGCAGATCATTTGGCGAGTTTAACTTGTCCGTCTGTCTGTCCAAATACGAATGCATTCCCTAAAGTACTTTGAACGAAGCTGAGAACGTAAGTATTCGGCCATGATCCAAAATATTGTTTAATTTCAATTTTTTCATTACGTGGCTTCAGCGAAGGAGTGTTGATGTTTTTGTTTCGCGTGAAGACTATACTTTTGGAAAAGAAGTGAACAAATGATTCAGTTTAGAAGATGCAAAGGTTAATTTTTCCATAGGCCAACATCAATACGTTTTTAAGCAACTGTCTACCGAGGCCGAGTTTAACATAAATACCCTACGGAGCACAGGTAGCTAGCTACCTTATGATAATTTTTTTTTGTTTCATTCAGTTTGGTTAGGTTAGAAACATGGAGAAAACGTTAAAAAACATTTTTGGAGGGAATTTTTTTGAGGAATTTTTTCATTGTGAAACTGGAGGAAATGTGGACGAAACTTGGTTTCAAGCAGCCTAGAGGCGATGTAGAATCATGAACAACTAAAATTTTTTTTGATACCTCGAAAAATTAAAATGCAAAGGGGGGGACCCTATGCATTTGGCAGGGTATTTATCTAAAACCTAACCGTCTACTTAGTAGTAACGGTAACGGTGTTGCCAACATATGCTTTTTAAAGCTTCTTAATCTCAGCTACGTAACAAATATTTTAAATAGCTGCATGTAATTTGGTTTGTTCTAGCTACGTTGTTGTAATAGCTTTATTTATTCAACGTTGGACAAATGTTGGAGCTATGTATTACAATTGTTACATATGTTTTGATAGATGTGTCTTAGATTCAATGTTGACTAGGGCAGGGCAAAGCTGTAGCAAAAAGTAATCATTCCAAATCCGTAAAGGCATACACCTTTGAAAGGGAATGAATGGTTCTTTGGGTTCTTTGAGAGAATTGTGAATTAATTGTATTTATTAATGTATTAGACAAGTTTACAATCAAGATAATAGATAGGCTGAACCTGGATACACCTGGGAAAGGAAGGCTGTGTCATTTCGTCCGTTAGAAAAGCCAAGCAAACAACTCGAAACAATGAACGTGATGGAAAGATGGAATGATGACGATGACATGAAATTTAGATGGATGGTGGCGATGTTCGATGATGGTGTGGTGACTGGTGACATTGGGAACTAGAATCGGGCAAAAGACAGGAAGAAAATCGGCCCGGGCAAGCCATTCTTCTTCCTTAGCATAATTAGTGGTCGGGTCAGCAACATTCTTTCGAGCAGTTTTCTGCGCATTTGTTGGAAAGATTGATAAGATTCTTGCAGCACTCTGCGCACGACTGTTTTACATGTAAGAAAGAGTCTATCAATGACACAACATAAATTTTGAATGACTTTGTGTTCATTGTATTTTACCTCAAGACATTTACAACATTTCCATCCTGCAAGTCCATTGAAGAGGATGTAAAATGCTCCAAAGAAGCCGCTGACAACCAATGCTGGATATACCAGGATAAACCAAATTACTCCCATCACAGGATTCCCCATGTTTCGGATTTCAATTGTTAGTTGAATATTTAACTTATAAGCAAAGGTGATCGGTATAATTTGAAATGACGATAATACTTATGATGGATTCGACGAAACATAAAATATTTCTTCAAATGATACAAGTACATAGTCATATGAATGAAAAATATGGTGTCGGTCGGTCAATGAATGTCGGATAAACATGCGATTGCAATTCATAATCGCATTACAAAATTTTTCACTTTTCAGTGAATATCATTGGCAACGTATTTTTCATTAATCCAAGCTAACGTCTGGATTAGACAACGGTGATATGATGATGAATTTTGATCAAAGATTGTTGAAGTGGATTGTCAATATGAAGTAGTATCATATCATGAAACTGATTGAAGATATTTTAAATGTGTTTTGAATCTCCCTATCTTCAAATTGTAATTAGAAGATAAATACATATTTAGTGCAAAATGCTTTGTAAACTCCACAACCACAGTATAAAGAATTGAAAAGGCAAAAGGGATGTCTGATAACATTTTAAAAACAGGAACAGGAACACTTTTTTGTATTTCGATGCTTGTCCAATTCCTAGGAAGTTGGATGCGGTATTATTTGAACTTTAATGAAATAATACTGAACATTTTACACCGTATGTGGTATTCCAAAACTACATACAAGGTATTATTGACTTCGCCATCCCCGTTCTGCAACTCAAAATCTGCATCTTTCTTACACTAATACGTCATCAAATTCAAAGAGTTTTTAACGTGTTATAACTGTAGCTCCAGTTTCCTTTCGGAGCCCTTTGTACTCCCTGCAGCAGGAAAAGGACTGTAACGGACGGCGAAAAGTAATGAATTGAATAGCATTATCGAATCGTTCCCCTTGATTTGATATGGGTGTGGTTGATTAAAAAAAATAAAACACTCCACTGTCACAGTCACAGTATAAAGAATCGAAACGGTGAAAGGGATCCGATCGTTGTTCCAATACTTGCCTTATCATTGAAGACACGATAAGGAGAGTTTAAAGTATTCATAAGGAAGTTGGATTCAGTAGTGCAGCGGCAGCTCCCATCATTTGTGATACATCTTTTGTTAACTTCTTTTCAGACTTTTTAGTTTTCACCTTGGTCTTGCTCTTATTTACAGGAGTAACTTGTGATTTCTCAGTCTCATCGATGAAATTTTTGGATTTCAGAGCCTCCTTTTCCGTCGGTTTATCATTCGACACAACAGTATTTGAAAGATTTCTTGGATTTTTATACGTCTTGTCCATGTCGTGGTGGCTATTGTTCTGACTATGCTTGGGGCTGGAGGCGGAGGAAATTGTGAATGGGACTGAGATTGGGGATTGAGAAACTTCGTTTCTTGTGTTGGTTGTGCTTCCGCCTGAAGTCCAAGTGCTGAAGTTAATTCTTACAAGTACTTATGGATGCTGCAAGTCCTCTAATTTTACTTCTTCAGGATGTACTAGTATCGGGGTGGATATTATCTACATAAAATCTGAATGAAATTTAGTCTAAATGTGCTAAAAAAAGTAAAACGAAACGCCTGTTTTTTTGCGTCTTTTTTTGCGGATCAACTCAGTGCTTTATTTACTTTATTCTTATTTATTTTAAAAATTAAATTGTACAGTTTCAAAATATTTCTGTATCTTCATTTGACATAATGGGGACAGAATCACATGGTGTTTTTGTCATTTTGTCATGCATCATCAACAAAGTCCTTCCGACGCTTTCTTGGAGCATGAATTCGGAAAGTTCACACCTCCCATTAACCATTCAGCTGCATCCTGCGAAATATGTAAAACAATCACGTTTCCTTCATCTAGACGCGCTACATACTATTACATAATTAAATGTGTTAGGTTATGAACTTGATGACGACATACCTTTAAGCAATTACAACATTTAAATCCAGCGAATGTGTTAATAGGCAGCCAAAAGGCAAAGGCAATCCCAGCGATCCAATAGGATATAAGGAAATGAACAATAGCCCAAAGGAGTCCCATCACGCAATTCCCCATGTTTCAGCAGTCTGCGCTCAACGCTCAACAAACAGGATTCAAAAAATGATGTTCCAGAAGAACTTTTGTCTTCAAAAAATAATGATGATTGGTCTACAGTGTACGGCTTATAAGGGCAAGGGCATTCGCGGACGTCCAATTTAGAATCGATAGTTCGTATTCATTTCATTTAATTTTTGTATCGGATCAGAAATATTTAAATATTTAGTTTGATTTTAAACTTTTTATTTTCGCGGAATGTGTTAGAATAAAACGGACTACACGGTTAAGAGCTAAAACACGTTTCATTTTCAAAATCCATAGTGATTTTTGGCTAGTCGAATCACTATGGATTTTGAAAGTGAAACGTGTTTTAGCTCTTAATCTGATACAAAAATTAAATAAAATGAATACGAACTGGGGTAGATTGCCACCTACATACAGTCCTAGCTTTAATTCATCAAGTGGCAGGACTGACTGTTTAAACTCAATAAAATTTTCAGTCCCTACTTCATTTAGGTTTTGATAAATAAAGATGCCTCCGAAAAAAGGAAAAGGAGGGAAGGGAGGTAAGGGAGGGAAAGGCAAAGATGAAAAGGCCCCTCCAAAGATGAGTAAAAAGGAGAAAAAGATTTGGGCAAAGTTTGGTATGCACACAGCAGAAGGCCCTGATGGTAAAGATGCCAGTCTTCCTTCATTTCGAAGGGATGAGCTCGAATGGGCTGTTGAACGTTTGAGGAATCAAGTGACGGAGCAGAGATCTGAAAGGATACGATTCCAACTGGAGCGTGACTTCTTGAATGAATTACAAGAGCAATATCGGAAGAAGTTGGAGTGTTTAATTGTATAACTTACACATTTTAGTGATAATTTGCTTACATTATGGAGGTCGTTGGCTGACTTTGAATCAACACTCTTGTTTTTTAGCTCGAACAAGAAACTTTAATCGCTCAGAATAATAAAGCAGCTCAGGATGCGGAGGAAAATAGAATTATTAAAGGTCAAGAAGGTAAACATTTCCGAGCTGAAACGCAGATCATGGCGACTATGCAAGAGTGCAGGAATGAAATACGAAGAAAGAAGGTACAATCAAATCTGACAATATATTAATAACCCAATGTGATGATTGTTTTGTAAACTGAATACAATGTATCCCTTCCAGATCAAAGACATGCTGGAAAAGAACTGGACTCAGATTTGTATGGACATGGAAGAACAAGATAATATCCTCGCTAGGAACGCAGAGGAATACAAAAAACGCGTTGCTGAAACTCAGTCAGTACAAAGAAAAATTACAGTATTAGAATTAAATTAAAGCGTTATATTCTTTCCTCTTTTAAAATTATTACACAGGAAAAAACTTCAAGATCTCCATTTGTACATGGAAGACCATGAGAAGCAGTTGGCGGAGTACATTCAAAACCTTGAAAATGAAAAGCAAAATTCATTGACTTTGTTTTTCGTGATTCGTCGAATGGAAAATCAATTGGTTCGTATAAAGACTACTTTGAAATTATTCACCAATTTCTTCATGTTTATTTATTTCATAAAAATTCTTCCAGAGAGAAGAACGATGGGACGAGTTTATCTGGAAGCTTTCTCATGATTTCGAGAACAGCCTGAAAGCAATGAAAAACTTTTACAATGACGCTTCATTCAGTAATTTTACGATGATGTATACTCTGCAGGTATAAAACAAAATCAGATCATTTCTTGCAAGGAACGGGTAAAATTGATTTGTTAATGAATCAATTTTTAGGACATGGTCACAGCTTCTGTTGAGCGCATGGAACATTACAGTCGAAAAATCAAAGATCTCCAGCACATGATGCAAGAAGCGCATGCACAAATGCCTTATCTCCGACAGTCCTTTGGTAAAGCACGAGTCCGACATGACCGTATCGTTCGTACTAAACAAGGCATCAAAACTGTTTTAAAAGAGCTTCAGCTTGTCCAATCAAAAACAAACAATTTACGAGTAGACTACAGACAAAATTTCCATCGCCTCGAAAATATCAACGCGGAACGTTCCAACTTCCGAATGAATGGAGCGGAATTAGTTCACAATGTTTTGGATGCCTACAACCACCGATTCAGAATCCAGGATGACTTCAATCGAATGCAGGTGCAAGTGGACAAAAAGGAGGCAGAGAAAGTAAGGCTGATGGGTCAGTTCAAGAATCACGAACACTTCCGGTCAGTGGTTCAGCCGTTCAAGACGAGCATGCTGGATAGACAGGAACTCGTGGAGGAGTATCATTTACAAGATCTTAAACTCCGCAAGCAAGCAGACAACCTAAGGCATTCCCTTGACTCTCGTTTACGTCATGTAGGATTAACCCGGAAGCATCCGACTGTGCCACCAAAGATGCCTGTTCCATCACCATTTGCTCCTGCATCAGCCTTTGTCGGTCTACCCCGCCACGCAGCAAGAACAAACTGGGGTCCAGCCAATCTTGTTGCTGGCCCGGCATACCAGCGTCGACAAGTCTACAAATCTAGACCTTGTGATTCTGCTGATAAAATTTGCAGTCGAGGTAGAAGTGGAAGATGTGAAGATGACATCGATACAGCAGTGCCGGTGTGCCTTACAGAGTCAATCCAAGACTTTATTGCTTACAAGAACAGAAAACGGGAGCATAAAATGTTTAAGATTAATCAACTGCGCAAGATGCAGAAAAATAATAGTGACGAGGATAGATTTTACTGCTGAATAAATTTGAATATGACTGAAATGGTGTTTTAGACTGGAAAAATGTATCTGTAAATATTTGGAACATAAATTAATGATTTTGTTAAAACAAAAGTAAATGCATGAAAACTGTGTGGGTCGATGACACGTGATTCATTTTTTAGATAAATGTACAGAAAAACGAAAGTTCAGATTTGTAGCTTTTAGTTTTGCGAAAAATTTAGCAAAAATCATATAACCCTTTTTATATGAATTTTTTCATGGCCTTTGCCATGCTAGATCATCCACGAATAAATATTACGTTTTGTGGTACAGATGTGTGGCAAGATGAAATACAGAATACCAAAAGATGACGAAAATGATGATCATGATCTCACTTGCTTGACTAGTTTTTCTTATTGAAGGTCGCGAAAAGGGAAATCGTTTTCTTATGTAATGGTACTTTTTTTGCATTCACCACCTAACGCTTCTGTTTGTGTATTCACCTCTGGGGATCTCATTCAGAATGAAAAGCGGAAGCGAGCTAACGATGTACTGAAATACATTTTGTTATGTCTGCATTTTCAATTGCATACATTATTGTGATGTGAACAAGTCCCCGTTTTGTTTTTAGTGAGTCATCGCGTATCATATCATATCTTTCATATTTCGCAATAAAAATATATACGAGTCGATCAATTCTTGAAGTACTCCTCGTACTATCTCTCTAGGACAAAGATGTAATAGAGTTAGAGCTAAAGCATAAAATTCATCTTTAGCTCAGTTCAATTCACATTCATATTTTTTTATCCTATTTCACCATTGTTTAATATGCAACTGAAGTTCCCAACTAATCAGGTACGCTTAGGTATCTACCTGCATTTTCATTTAGCGCAAACGATAAGGAATGATGATGATCGATTAGTATTCATTGTGGCTCAAAGAATTGCGTAACGTCTTGCATCATTTGCTGTGCATTAGGAATTGAATGTATGACATGAGGAGTGAGAGGGTGCATCTACTTCCGGTCCGTCATCTACGGAATAATCAATGTGTATGAGGAAAGAAAAAAAACTCGAGACGATAATGGCAAAAGAAAAGGGTACCTTTGCATTTACAATATTAATATTGTAGAACGTGATGTGATGATAAAGAATGCATTTATTTTTTATGCCCTTATGATTGCTCCGGATTGCAAGAGCTTTTTGAAATTGAATATGTACTTGTTCTTACATTGCATTTTCGATGAGATGAGCGTTGCGGAAATTTTATTCCGTTTTTGAAGTTTTGCGAGAGGACAAGAGGCGCATCCTCTCTGACTGAACGGTTCCTACTATCAGCATTTGGGAATATAAAAAAATTAAAATGGGGTATAATTTGCGGGGTATTAAGTTCATAGGCACTGCCTATGTTGTGCTAATACTCAGTGTTCATTTTACTTCCGCTGGACTGCTGAAAGCTATTAGGGAAGCTGCAGAACCAAAAGGTATGAACGTATGAAAAATATCCCCGGTAGGAAATTCCATTATACCAGCATTTATTATTTCTCTAACAATTAGATATGGACTATAAACTTCCCATTGAACCGGAAACGACAACAATATCAGAACTTACTGAGGACGCGACTTCTGTCAAAGCGGAAGAAAAAATGGACAGAACTCCAGAGGAAGCTAATCTCTTTGCTACTCTCCAAAACTCCTTGTACAAATTGTCCGCTTCAATTCAGGAGCGTGCTGACGCCGCCGCAAACAACTTTGCCTCAAAACCTATCTGCAAACCTGGAGATCTTCTCTGCACCGCTGGAGTAGGAACCCAGTCTCAAATGCAGAATGAATTGAGCAAAGCAGTAATCAAATCATTCGGATCAATGATGTCTGAAATGGTGAACTCCACTATTTCCCGAAGCCTTGTAGACTTCATGCAACACCACGGCGCAGCTCACGGAGAAACGCCATCTGAAGAGCATAAAGCTATGGTTCAAATGGCGGCAGGCGCTTTGCAAAATGTGAGCTCGAAAGTGATTAAATCCTTCACATTTTTTATACAAATGGCCATATCCGGGTCAATGAAAGACCTTTTGAATCAACTCATGACGGGAGTCACCACAGCTTACAATCAACATCAGAGAGCGATGAAGGACATGAGAGCTGCTGCAGTGCTTAACAATCCTCCAGAGAAGATTCCGAAACCGAGTGAACCACAACTGAACACTCCAGCACACGAGTTTGATCCCATTAAAACTCTTTTGAACGCAGGGGCTTTGACTACTTTGGCTAATCCTGGATTTGATTTAATGTCGTCTTTAAAGGATAATTTGTTTAAGGGGGATACCAACACATTGTTGAAGAAAAGTGGGACGCCTTACCAAGCAGCGCCCGTGTTGACTCCATATGGAATTATCAACAAGAAAAAATGAATTGAGACATGAATTTTTTATTTGATCGATCAAATTTCAATGAACACCCAAACGCTTTCCGCTACTGAAGTTTAATTACCTACGTATATGATATAGCTATTGCATAGTCTACAGATACCAAATGTACTACCATTCTACTTTTTTGTTGTTACTGTTTTATTGTAAACACATTTTACCATGTTTGTTATTATCTTGATAGTATTCAATAAATTAAAAAAAATTCTTTGAAAACGTTGAAAGCTTTAAATGCATCATAAAAGTTTACGTATAGTTCAATTAAATCAAAGAAAGCTTTTGATTTTGGCTGAACTTGTGGAACATTTTTTTTTTCTGAAATGCTGAAATGAGATTTTAAATATTCAAGTAAAAACTCAGTCTGGATTTTTTAATTAACATTTAAAGTAAATCCTTACGAGACTGTGAATAATCTCTCAGAATTCAAATATGCTATCAATAAACTGCGAAAAAATTGTTTTCCTTTCACAAAAGCGACTACTATAATTATACTATCGATTTTTTATCCAAAAATAGTGTATCAGAATGGTCTATGGAAAAATGGGACCAGAAATTATGTACATATAATCCAAAACTTTTTATGAGAGTAACAATTTAATTTAATGATATTCTTTCAGAGTTTTAAACAACAAGAAATTCTAAAAATAATACTTAATTCTTTAATAATATTCTATTCACTGCCGCCAACCGTCGGCGGCATAGAGTCTGCCGCTGTAGTGGTTCCTTCCCCTAAACTTGTCGTTGATGAGACCTCTTGTTCTTTCGCTTTAACTTTAACTTCAATTTTATTCGGACTTGTTTGTTCAATTTTATTATTAGAGTCTTCTTTTTCAGATTGTGTTGATGTTGATATAATTTTGCTGCTTTTTCCTCCTTCAGCAATTGTTGTTTGTGTGTCTCCTTCCCGCTCCAGATCATCCTTTGTTATTTTCACACTTTTCGCAGAAGAAATAGATTCAGTACCACTATCCTTTGTTATAACAATCGCAGGAGTATTCTTTCTTGTCGGAACAGTCTTGGGCTTACTTGAAATAGGAGAGTCCTGCCATCCTGTTGCTTTGCATGAGGCTTCCCACAATTTCTTTTGAACATCCACATTCGTCACTTGTGAGTTGGTACAGTACGGGGCACAATTCTGGAAATATTTGCCATGATCCTTTTCCGCTTCGGGGGCAAGAGCGCAGTAAAGAACACCATCCGCACCTTGCTCATTGCTCTATTTAATTTTATTATTAGCATTGTTAAAAACGGTTTGAGGGAGATTTTTTAAAAGGTTTCATAGTTATCACCTTAAACATGAGCCAGAACATTCCTTGAATGACCTTCGGATAATTATTGTAAAGACCACTCATCACACAACCTGGATGAACTGAATATGATCGTACAGGGCGTCCTTCCTTCACGAGTTTGTCATCAAGATCTTTTGAAAAGACTGCTTGCATCAATTTTGAATTTGCGTAAGCAAAGTTTGTTCCATAGATTTTACTAAAATGAAAATATTTCAAATTGCTTGATTTAATTTCAAACAAATATTTTCCCAGGGTATTTCATTTTTCATTTTGTTCACTTACTTCATCCACAAATCGTCAAAGTCCAATTTTCCAGGATAGTGTGCAATAGAGGAAACGTGCACAATTCGGCTTGGGTTCTCTGGTGTTCCCGCATACTCCAGTTTTGGCAAAAGCATATTCGTCAGAAGAAAATGGCTCAAATAATTAACTTTTGTAAAAAAGGAATGCACACACAATTTTTAAAAAATATGCTTGAAATTGCATTGGTTAGGCATTAGTTAATTGCTCGGGCTCAAACCTTGGAAAGTAACTTCAAATCCATCTTCCGTGATTTCATAGGGAACTTCATATATGCCAGCGTTGTTTATAAGTAAGTGTAATCTTGGATATCTCTGAAGAACCTGTTGGGCAAATTCCCTCACGGATGCGAGTGATTTCAGATCTAATGGGAGAATATCGACTGATCCTGTTGTAATTCTTGCTTTACGAAACTCCTCAACCATTGTCTTTGCTGCGGTCTCGTTTCTCACGCCTGACATCATTTCATTTCAATATTAAAATTCCACTTCAATTTGTATTGCAATTTTTCCAACTCAGATTTATTTACCCATTATGACATGCATGTCAAGCATAAGTAGCTTCTTCACGATTTCCTTTCCAATACCTCTTGCCCCTCCAGTGATAACGACATTGTCACCCGGTCTTCGAGTCGCCTCTGAGGAATTAAAATCATGAAACTTCATAATTCGCTCTTGAAATCGTGAATTATGTAAATTGTCACTCACTTTTGACATCAAACTTCCTGTGCGGTGTAACCAACTCAAACATGTTCCAAAATCCAGCATTTAAAACAACCAGAATAGCGTACCATGTTTTCTTAAGAAATCCTCCAAATCCACCTGTTGGTGGCTGTTGCTTTGAACTTGTTTCCGAACTCATTTTCTTTGTCTTTTTTTAGCTGTCGTGTATCGATTGCGTATTTTATGGCTTACTTAAATGAGTGGCAGCGTTTAACTGACTTTTAATTTGAGTATTTTAGTTCACCCTTTTGAGACTCTTAACTTTAATTACATCTTCATTTCAGTCTCGATTGTTCGGACTCTGTGTACCTATTTTGATACACAGGAGGGAATATATGCCAAGTACATACACGTGAGTATGACTCGTCAGCAATGATAATTATGCGTACGTAGAAGAAACACTTGCACCTGTAGCCGCAATAACAACGCAGCACCTCTTTAAAAAAGATGCGAACATCAAACCTGAAGTGAACAATTGAACAGAACTTGACTTTTTCTTACAGCCTCGATCGAGCTGAGTGAGGATTGAGAAGTCGAGCCGGACAAAAACGGATTGTGAGTTGAGTAAAGTAAATTTGGACTGTGGCTAAGGAGGACATAAGCCAAAAACACGTAAGAAAAAATAAACATGAAAGGATATAGATTGCTGGTTAAATTGGTTATGTTGCTTAGAATGATGATGATGATGTCCAAATTACAGACATCACAAAAACTTCAGCTTTTTTTTTCAAGGAAAAACATAAATGATAAATGCTTGCATGAATGTTAGTTAGAAGGCAATTCCTTCTTCATGATAATTTGTAAGCTAAAAGCAAAAAAAAACATGTAAAAAAACTTTTTTTTGTGAGTAATGTTTTAATATTAAAGGTTTATGTAGAGATAGGTATATCAATTTTGTGGTATTGCTAGCAGTGCTTGGACTGCGGAACGAAGCGATGCGATGGACGATGGACATAATTAATAAAAAAATAATATCACCTTTTGCATTGCCATTGCCACACATCAATAATCTGTTTGGGAAATCAAAGAAATGTGCTGATCCATCCATATGCAAGGCTAAGTATATAGACATTTTATTAAAAGAAAAACTGGATTTTACATGTTCAGTTTTTCTTAGGTTGTTTTTTTTTTACATTTTATTCGGAAATCAAACGAAAAAAGTTAGGTCTTTTTTGTTGGTTACAGATGGGAAACACGATAGACATGAACCCGACCCACGCTAAAAGTCGAAACGATACAATTTTGGAAGGTGATATAAATAGGTACGCATGTCTATACCATGTTGAAATAAAAAGGTGGCGCATGATGCTTTTCAAAAAATGAGATGTCTTTGTTGTACGAACCCCATTCTCGGCTCATTCTTATTTTTTACGACGGTCCGTATTTCTTTTGTTGAAAAATAAACGCAGTTAAATGGTGGACACGTTGCCACTGCCAGTGATTCTTCAATAACTTTGGAGAATAACAACGGACAACCTCTGTGAACTGCGTTATGTTTACCTGAAAAATGTCTTTAGGAATTTCCAAGTATAATTCACGTGAATATAACAGAATTAAATTGCATCTTCATCTACCGACATTTAAGGAAAATTGTAGCTTTTTATACAAAAACCATTTTCACAGTTATCTTTCCAAAGAAATCTGGTTAGGTACATTATAACCTTATATTAAAAGACTGATGCAGATTAAAGATTTTAACGAGGTACCCGGTAATTAAAAGATTTTCATACCTAAACATATTTTAGGTTTTCCTTTTTTTTACAATTATGACAAACGATAAAAAGGTAAATGGCTTTGTTTTATTGCTGATTACTTCGCACATTATAATAATCATCTCAAATGGCAAACATGTTAAATAACGAGAGGAATTCAAAGTCAAACTTCAAGTAAATTTTGACATTAACGCTGTTTTTTTCCAAATGGGGGTGGATGAGACCGAAACTGTATGATATTTTGTGTAAATGTTTAATGACAGTACAAGCTGTAATGTGAATGATGTTGTTTAGGAGTGAATTTTCTCACGGCATTGTTTGTGCCGCTGGTCGTGTAGAATTGCTGCTTTCATTGATTAGGTTAGGTTCTCGGGTACAAAAATTTAAACTTTGTTTCAAGCCCTACGTGTTACGCCAAGTTTGACACTGGAACATGCAATGCTATTCATGTAAGAATAGGTGTGCAGTTTGCCAAAGTGCTGGCTCGACGTAGAAATCCAGACAATGAAAATGAATCTGATACTGAGCTGAGGAATGCCACATATCCACGTCCTCGATTTGAATGGCTGTAATGCATTGTGGAATCTAAGTTTTCTCACGCTGTCCTGAGACTGCAAAAATACGAGTTTACCATGTAAATATTATCATAATTAATTTTTGCCACCACCGCACTACAAAAATCCAAGTAATCGCTGTACTTTGTAATGCTGTACATAACTTTTTCCCCTAGAAGGGTTTCCGGTATTTTTGTTTCGAACAATGAAAAAAGTCGCTCTGAATCTTTGATCGAGATTTAGTAAGGTATCATCATGAGAAATGAAGAAGCATTCTTGTATTGATTTTTTATCATTGTTTTTATTACGCAACTTTTTGACCTGTTCGACATTTTTTATTTAAGTACATTTAGGACTTCATATGATCTTAATTGACTATCTACGTTAGACTTTTATGCATAATATTTTATTCATTTTGTGTACAATAAATACGAATAAAATAACACTTTTCACATTTAAAATTACATGTGCATCAAGAAGTATGTGATGCATTGAAAAAACGCAAAAGATAATGATTTGATCAATGATGAATAAGTATTATTTAAACATTTTCAAAACAAAAGTTCTCGTCCTTCAGTAAATTGATTAGTTTTTAAAATGTTTGACGAGTCGAAGTCGAATAGCGAGGATGTTTTATTTACAATTGGTAAAATTGACATGGATTTAGATAATAAAAATTGCAATTACATAAGTGTATCTTTACTCTGCTGACTTGGCTTATTTTATAGGCTTAGATAAAGTATTACAAATATGGTTTTGTTGTACTCAGATTAAAATATTTAACCAATCAATTCCTCATGATTTATGAATGATGATCCTGTCCTGGATGATGATGGCAATCGATAATGTCAATGAAACAAAGTTCTGATATAAACCGGTCTTCTGGAAAATATTGTGGGAATATAATCGACAAAAAATAAAACTAAATATTTTTCAGTAAAATTCAGATGCACAAAAACAACTTTTGCTTTCAATTTCAAAGTTAATTAGGAATTTAATTAGGAAATAGAAATAGAAATAATTTTAATCATGATTAACTCTTGATTCTTTGATATGTTTCGCAAGCTTTCCATTCGTTTATAATATTCTGTATGTGTAGTAAACTTGACTAATTTCTACAATCTACCTTCTTATGATTTACTATTACGAACTTGCAATTACTTCAAAGTCTACATTCTGCATGCTCTATGAATCTATATCTACGACTTATACAAAAAATTGATGAACGATGCGTCTTCAGGAATCAAATTTATAAATTCTTTTAAATTTAATACTGTTTTACCTAAATCCAAAAAGCACTCATACTCAACGACGAAAAAAGTTCCCTTTTCTAACATTTGGATTGGCATTGTTGGCACATCAAAAATCTCTCCTTTTTTTAAAATGTACAAAGACGAAGATATTTTTTTACTTTACTTTTTACAATTTAATTTATTACAATTATTTAATTAACTGTACAGAGCACAACAAAAAAACCTTTGGTACGACATGATAATAATTGATATAAATTATTACTTAATTGTAATTTAAATATGATGAGATGCTGGAAATTTACTTACTTATCCTTTATCATTATCATCATCACACTTGAATTAGTGTAATTAAAATGGTATTTACAAATAGGAATCTTAGGCGTAAAATGTACATTGTTTTTTCTAGACTTTACCTTAAAATTTGGAGAAAAACTTTTTTGTTTTCAAAGAACTGTACATGATATGGCCGTTTCATGAATGAACAGTAGAAAATAATTGACGATGTATTTATATTATTTACTCGTGCCGTACTCGGTTCGCTTCTCATTTTGCGGAATCGTCAATTTTAATTACAGTAAATGAATCGAATGGCAGAAAATGTTTTAGTTTTAGAATGAGTTTTTTTTCTTGTTTTGTTAGTTGGACACGAAAAGAAAAAAAATTGTTTGGTTGAGGAGTAAGTATAGTTGTGTTTTTTAGCCTTAATGATGCGCCAGGAATAGAGACGAGGTAAAAATACCCTCTTCCGTGGGAAGTTAAAGTTACTTGGGATGTTAGTTTCTATTGGTAGTAGTAGTACGGAGACGTTGAAGATGTTACTGACGAAGAAGAGGACGACGCATCATAAGAGGCTGATCCCTACGTATGTTTAAACCACAGACAACTTCTGAGAGCTGCATAAATAGAAATGGAAAATAATTTATTAACTTTATAATTTTTTGACATAATAAGTTTTAAAAGTACATTATTATTTTTCATGACTTACGGGATGAGGTTGCAGCAGCATTAAATATGGCGGCGGAGGAAGGTGTAATTTGAGGTGGTGACATGGTAGCATAGTTCCCATTAGAATTATAAGCGGAATGTGGGGTAGACGCGTTAGAACCATATCCAGTTTGTGTTCTTGGGGATGAGCCCGTAGAAGATGAATTTGTTGTCCCATTCGCTGTACTACCTACGAGTCCCCCATTCCCCAAGACGGATCCTGGTATAGTTCCGTTAGATGATCGTGTTTGTGCACCTCCTCCACCCGCCGCCACTGAATAGTCCTCTAGAAGAAAAAACCTGATCATCAAACATATGTATAGTTAGGAGGATAATTACAAAAAATTAAGTTATGTCTCATTCATTTTCATGCATTCTCATGCAAAAAACAAGTTCATACATATTCCCATGCATTCATAAACAAGGAGGAAAAGGTGAATGGAATAATAAAAAAGGGTTAATGAAATATTAAACGTTCTTTTTTTATCCACTTACCATCATTCCACTGCGTATTCCCCGTCTCGAGACCAGTGTAAGCATTGAACCCACTCATGTTGTTTGGGACTGCGGGACTGCGTGGTGCACTCAGTGCAAGTTGATTGTTTCTGGGCATGCTGTACAGGGCTTCAGCAAGGTCAGCCGCTCGTTTTAGTATGATCTCTTTGGGGAGCTTTTCCGGATCACCGGGATGCCTAAAATAAAGATTTTATGCTGTTACAACACAACCACTTGTAAAAAGTATAAAATTGGTTTGTTTCATTATCATCATCATCATCATACCTTGGGATGAGTTTCTGGAGTCTTTGGAAGCCGTAGTCTATCGTAGGCTCATTCAGTGCTGCTTAGGAAAGTAACAAAAGATAATACAAAATTTTATAAAGTGTTGGGCTAGGTCGGGTGAATTCGCATACTCGCACGTCTCTCATACAAAAGCAAAAACTTTTTCTGTACACATAATTCGCTTGACAGGAGAAAGGATGGGAAAGCAACACGTTCTCTTCTTCTCACTTGAAAAAGTCAGTTTTTGGAATGCTGAAAGCAAACCTCTCAAAACCAACAAGTTTGTTTTTGCCATAAGCCTTTAGCTTGGTTTTGGCCTGGACCGGTCTTGCTTTGCTTATTTGAAAAGAGGAAAAAGTGAAAGCTAAGCTGCTTCAAGAGAAACGCTTTCTCCTCCGCTCCAGAGGAAAAGGAGATGAAGGAAGAAGAAACTCTAGCGGCAAAAGCTATATTTCTACTACGTATATGAGTATGTATGTATATTTTGAACTTACAAACATAAACGAATCGACCGGGAGCTCCTTTGCAGAACTGTTTCGATTTGTAGGAGAGCGTGACTTCCACAACTCCAGGAATGTGTCTCGGAGGTGTCTGTACTCGTATCGCGTGCGATGTGATCAACTATTAATGGGAAACAATAGACAAAGTTTAGGGTTAAGTAAAGTTGTTACTCTGCTGTTCGTGTGTCCTACTCTTCTACAACTACTACAAAAGCTTTCTCTCTTTTTGTGGCCGTGTGCCTCCTAATTAAATTAAATTACTGCTATCAATGGCATATAATACAAGCTACTGGTGCTATAGCCGTTTCAAGCCGTAGAATGGATGTATATATTGCTATGAATATAGTTTTAGCTCTACAAAAAAGTTTTCTTTTAACACGTGAGATAATCCACTTATGTGCAGACTCAATTACCTCAAATATACACCTATTTTCAGCGTTTACTTCACTAATTACAGAAAAAAAGATGTAATGAACAGAAACAAATGAAATTAAAAGGATGGGCAATTTTGAATGAACTCTTTTACATTGTAGCTATTTCCCTTAAAATGTACTTGTGAATTATGAAATGAATTATTTTTCCTCACCTCAGACCAAACCAGCATAGATCCGAATACAACTTGGAGTCCGTCAAAGAAGTTGTCACCGATGATGATCACGGTTGCACCTCCTGTAGTCCACCCTTCACTAGGGCTGATAGCCTTTATACAAGGTGTTGCAGAAGGGACTGGATATCCTTAAAAGAAGCGGTTGCGAACGTTAACATTAATTTTATAAGCATATTTAAAAAAACCATAAGAATCATCATGATGCAAGCTGGTACTTAGGTATTCGTCATCTAGTCAATACAGTAAATGATGCAGGCATCATAACGACTAGCATTGAAATTTTGATTTGATTTCATAATTTTTTCTTTAAAAATTTCACTGCATTCCTCTTATCATTATTGTTTTATGAAGTCACAAATGTGCAAGCCGATTATAGATGAAAATCTAGAGTAGATTCAGCCATATTTTGATTTTTATTCTATTCTGCACAGTGCATTTCCATCCTTCATACATATGCAACTCATAAACGATAAACTCAATTTTAAAACAAACATTCCAGCCCAATTTAAAATGTAAGACTTGTGCATGGCATTGTGTCAACCTCCATCCATCCATATTTATTGTGTAGTCGTGCTCATGTTTGAAAGACTTTCAACTCTTCTGCATTGCATTGGAATGAAATGCATTTTCGAAAAACTGCATTATTCCCCACAACCCACATCGTTTTTGCCTAGTGCACTAGTCTCACATGAAAACAGAGACTTGAGCTCTTCCAAAAACTTCGACTCCATCAGAATGTGTGAATCATCAAAAGCAATCACCAGCTGCATTGTATTAAGCATTGCGTTGCAATGCATCCAAAAAGCTATTTTCCCCTCTCCGCATCATCCAAGGATGTTTGAATCTTTTTTGGGGGAGTCAGAGTAAAATGCATAAGAGCTGAGCTTCTTCCCAGCTATAGGCTTACGTAGCATCTCGTGATAAAGAAAGAACACGACATGTTTCCTGATATCTTGATTCCACTAAAGTGATGATGTAATATGGGAAGTAAAAAGTGAGGGAAAAAATTATAAAAAGAGTTTGGATATACCTACAACAAGAAAAAACTCAACTGCACAAACACATTCACATTACTATTACTACTATTACATTGAGGAAGGCGTAGAGGAAAAAAAACGAAGAAGTTTGAAAGAGTGTGAGTCGCGAGTAGTAAGTATCATCCTCCTATCTATTTTTATAAGGAGGCAAAAAAAGGGAAAAAAAGATGCATCACATCACTTCACAATCTTCCTTCCTTTCCTTATAGTATAACAAGGAGGAGGATGGAAATTGGAAGGATAGTATTTTTTCAGAGGAAGAAGGGAGAGAGACAAATCGATGTGCTGGAATTCCCGTGGGAGACGCCTTTTCCCTTTTCTTCGGGGAATCGCAATGGCCGCTCGGGACTCTGGAATGCCATCATGGGGCTTTTTCCTTACTTTCTATATGAATCCTTGCATGCATGCATGTATGCAGGAATGTACGGTTTATGTCGTTGAATATTATTATATCCTACTTCCCTGAATGAGTAAAAAAAAGTATTACGAGAGTGAGAGTGTGGCAAGTTAAGCAACGCATGAAAAAGTGAAACGGATATTTGCTAGGAAAGTATATAGAATGAGTTTTGTGAAATGCAAAAATTAATCCGTGACTTTAAGTAGAGATTGCTATTTCTTATGAGCGCGGTTGTAGAATGATCATCATTATGACTATTATTAAAATGCTTATTTTTATTTGAACTTTTGAGAACATAATAATAATTGCTGATTGATTATTAAAATTAAAATGTGCATTCCATTTGATGTCATTGCAATTACTCTGCTGCTCATCATGTTTTTCATCTACTTTTCGAGCAATTTCTGTTGCGTGCATTGCTAGACATACGGACGTCAAAGCACAAAATGTTTTGCATCATGATGATTTTTTTTTCATAAAATTAACTGATTTATTTTTTTAAATCAATTGTATACAAAAAAAAGCTTTTTTAGTGATCTTATAAATATTTTAATCATTAAGCCATTTACGTTATCTCTCGTGTACTGCATGATTTTTTTTACAATTTTTTATTGAAACGCCTGCCTTGTGGCTTGCTTGCGTTGCACCCAGCATCGGCTTAAATATTTTGTTGCGTATTGATTAAGGACCCCCTACTAAGCCTTACGCATGGATAGAAATCAATTGAATTACATTTACAAAGCTCTTCTGTTTCTAAAGCCATGAACAAAAGCTGAAATAAATGAAGGCGTGTGCCATATCTAGCTTCTTAATCTGTTGCATCCAGCCAAAGCCTGACTTTTATGTATTTTGTAGAAAACAAAATTGATTCTGTTTCAGAATCCAAATTAGTCTTATTTTCTTGTCAAGCTTTAAAAAATTGGAACAGATGTACCTACGCATGTATTGTTTTTTATTTTGTTCTGTTATGTCACGTGCCATCTTCTCTCCTCTTAAAACGCAATGATTTCCTCAAAACAAATTGAATCTCCCATGAGCATCCTATTTTCGTAGAATGTATTTTTTTAAAACAAATCTTCAGTGTGAAGCCATTGTAATAATAATTTGTAGATTTTTATGTCAACAATAAGAAGAAAAGAAGAAAAATCAGTAATGTTATTTAGTTGAAGCACGTTTCAGCAGTTGCAATGTAGGTACTTGTATTGCTTGCAATTGACATTGCAATTTTTTACTATAGAGCTTCGGAATATAAGTCAAAGTCTCTCTCGAGAAAGGAGAAACGGCACTTGGGACAGGTTTCTGTTTCCGAGATTGGTCTCCAGGCGCAAAGCATTATCACTTGAGAAAGTGTCAAGTGTCTTTACAGAGGAAAAAAAATACATGGAAAAGGAAGCACTCCAACCAAACAACGAATTCGCCGACATTGACTCCAACCAAGCTAAAGCGAACTCACTATCAGCTTAAGCTCTCTTGAGTCTCAACTCGAAACAAAAAAAAAGTTAGCTTAGGTAGAATGCAGCAGAGAGATGCCCTTTGGCAAGGAATAATACTACGTGTAGCTGTAGCTCTCGTTGTTGCATTGGATTGCATTTTGCTTGGATTGGCTTGGCGTGACATGGCACAGAAACGGTAGTCTTCAGGGAACTTTGTCCCAGAGGAACGTTTCCCCAAAAGTTGAGTAAACGTAAAATAACCGGGCCATGCTCCCCATCATTAGCAGAGTGGCATATTTTTTTTAATCACAGAAACGGTAGTCTTCAGGGAACTTTGTCCCAGAGGAACGTTTCCCCAAAAGTTGAGTAAACGTAAAATAACCGGGCCATGCTCCCCATCATTAGCAGAGTGGCATATTTTTTTAACGAAGATGACTCAATTGCAATTGGATGATGTAGCAAAATTTTCGAACCAATAAAATTTTTTGGATAAACTAAAAATTGAGCGCCTCTTCAAAATTCAATTGATCAGTGAGGAATAATTCAAGTTTTTTTTTATTTTAAAGATCGATAAAAAAACTGAATGTAAGCTTGTGTTGTAATATGGATGAATGAGGATATCCTCCCAAAAGAATTTTTCATTTTCGAGCACATGTTTCGAATAAATGAGTTGTTTTTGGTTCACCAAATTACTACTAATTTTCACACTCGTAAGTCAAATCCCTACAGAGTCAACATGACATTTGTCCAAAACGATTCAAGTGTTGGAGCTGAGGAGTTTGAAGATCTTTTTTTTTCCTTGAGAAAACCTCACTACGCTTGAGTGAATCATCATTAAAAAAGTTTTTTTTTCTTTACTCTGCTCTCCACTTCATCCTGTTTTTAAGAAGGTTGGGCCTTTTGATATATGAAGATGTAAACTTCCTACAATGATGTTTTATAATTTGGTTTGCTTGCCACATCATGATGAGGATGATGAGTTTGACAAGGGTTATGCGCTGATCATGTGACCAATTTTATATTATTTTGAAAATAAAAGGAGGAAGGAAACAGTGAAATGCAACATGTCTCTTTAAAGTTATGTAAACATCTTCCNTTTTTTTTCCTTGAGAAAACCTCACTACGCTTGAGTGAATCATCATTAAAAAAGTTTTTTTTTCTTTACTCTGCTCTCCACTTCATCCTGTTTTTAAGAAGGCTGGGCTTTTTGATATATGAAGATGTGAACTTCCTACAATGATGTTTTATAATTTGGTTAGCTTGCCACATCATGATGAGGATGATGAGTTTGACAAGGGTTATGCTCTTATCATGTGACCAATTTTATATTATTTTGAAAATAAAAGGAGGAAGGAAACAGTGAAATGCAACATGTCTCTTTAAAGTTATGTAAACATCTTCCCATTGATTTTTTTCCTGCTTCCTTCTGGCTCTCAATCTGAACCAAGTAGGAAAAACGGTGAGAATGAAAAAAGATTTTTGGTTTTTTGGTTTGGTTGGTGGATGTTGCAACCAGAAAATGCATAAAATTTTTGATGAGGAAAAAAATCACTTGTGCGAGTTATTTTCTCCTCCTTTGGCCTGTATTGGATTGAAAAATGGGGTTTTACGAGGCGCAAAGTGGAAAAGGAAGTGTGGAACACGGTTTGACTTTTTTGTCACCTAATTAATCACATACAATGCCAACACACCAAGACCCTTTTTTGGTTGGTCTGTAGAAGGGAGTAGGGACCAAAAAAATAATATTTCCTTTTTTTGAGGATCTTGAACAAATATGGTTTGCGTTTGAAACTGATACCATGCTTATTTTTCAAAACGGGTAAAGTGTTATTCTTATAATAGTTATACTTATGATGACATATAGATTGAAATTGGAACCTAAAGTTTATGAAGGAAAACAAAGTTTCAAATGAGATAAGTATCTGAATGATGAATGTAAACAAAAAAAATGTATATGCTTTTGGTTTGGTTTCTTCTGCTGGTATTAATTTGTCTGGTTGGTTGGTTTGGCTGTGAGAAGTCTGACTCGGAGGAAAAGGTGGGAAAGCCGGGGGAGTCTTCCGTATAAATGCTTCCTTGAAAATCAAATGAACCTTTAAATGAATGGATCGAATTTCCATTCCAAAAAAGGAGGAAACCCCAGCCAGACAGTAAAACAAAAACATCACATGAAATTATGTATTTGAAACAGGTATGTATAATTTTTTTCTGTAAAAAGGAAGCAACAGCAACCAACTCAACACAACTCTGCTGGGTTTTATTTAGAGTAATAAAAAATAAAAGTTTTTTTTTGCCATCTTTTCCACTCCTTTCCTGTCAACTTGCTGACGATGACGTTCACACTTGCTCCTTCTTTAAAAAACTTTGTTTGGAAACAAGAAAGTGTCGACACAAGTGTATAATAATTATTACTTCCAGTTCCAGTGGGCACAAAAAAAGTATATTTCTGACTGAGTCAGGGAAGGAGAGCTAAATTTAGACACCTCGTAGAATAACAAGACAGGAATAAGAAGACAAAAGGTCTTGGTTTGGGGATCTCCCGAGTTTTTCCGTATGAAATCATAAAGACTAGAAATGAAATGTGAAATGGAGAGTATAATCATAACGAAGTTGCTCAAGAGACTTTTTACTTCTCTTCACTTTGAAATGTCATGGGTCGAAAAATTTGATGACTTTACAAGTGACATACCTACATGCAACACATAACACCGGTGAAGGTTGTAGGTTAATAAAAAAAAGTATTCATCATAAATCAATAAATACATAGCGAAGCGAACCAACCTATTTGTAAGCTTAAAAAGTCTATAATTAGGTTTATCCATTATAAACTGATTATGCCCCATTATCATCATTAGAATTCGATTTTCCTTTAAAAAACACGAAACCACACACAATAATAACAAGACAGGAATAAGAAGACAAAAGGTCTTGGTTTGGGAATCTCCCGAGTTTTTCCGTATGAAATCATAAAGACTAGAAATGAAATGTGAAATGGAGAGTATAATCATAACGAAGTTGCTCAAGAGACTTTTTACTTCTTTTCAGTTTGAAATGTCATGGGTCGAAAAATTTGATGACTTCACAGGTGACATACCTACATGCAACACATAACACCGGTGAAGGTTGTAGGTTCTTAAAAATGGTATTCATCATAAATCAATAAATAAATTGCAATGCGAACCAACCTATTCATTCGTAAGCTTAAAAAATCTATAATTAGGTTTATCCATTATAAACTGATTATGCCCCATTATCATCATTAGAATTCGATTTTCCTTTAAAAAACACGAAACCACACACAAAACAAACGAGGGCACATTTTAAGCCGCCTTCCATTGTAATAATAAGCGCATCTGTCTGTCTGCGAATTTGGAAGTAGTAGAGCTTACCTAAATACCCAAAATATTAGTTTTTTAGGGTGGACGTAATAAAAGATATAAAATTTGGTTTTTTAAAAATAACATTCCATTTGGTATTATGAATGAATGTAATGTAAGAGTAACATGTGGAAATGTAAATCCTCTTGAATTCAATCTGAATGGGGAGAAAATAAAAATTGTATGAGAGTATTAATAAAGCCCCGTTGTTATTGTGAAGTGACATTTTAACACAAGCGGATTTTCTTTTTATCATCCCTTTCGGATTACAGAAATGTCAGATTCAATGAAAAAAGATTAGCTACATGCATTATGGACCAAACCAGACCAGTAGTGGCAGTGGAAGAGGAGATGATGTACATAAAGATTGAGAAAGAGGAGGGTGCTGAATCATGTAGATTGGCCTCACAGTGAGGAAGCAGATTGCAGTGTGTAAGCCTCTGTTGAATTAAGGCTTAAGCAACTGGTTGAACAGAAAAGATCTGTGTTCATCCCTTACTTACATTTACATTTATCATTTTATGTGGAAAGAAAAAATAAAAAGAATTTGAATGATACAGAATTACAAGTGAATTTAAAAGTATTTTAGATGTTACTTGATTTCTGTAAAGTTTTGACTGATTTTCGCTCCTAATTATTTGTTTTTACTGAAAATACTTCCAAACTTTCTCCATTTATTAAACTTTGAAGAAAACTAGATAAATAACATGAACTAGATTATTTAAAAACACGAATTTCAAAAATGTTTTATTTACCTGAAATCTCCTCATGTCCCTTGGATTTCCAGCGTTCTTCAAACAATTCTGATTGCACTTTAGGAAGAATTTGAGGAAGAATCTGAAACAGAACAATAACAAGGTTAAAAATTAAATTGAATCATTAATGGTTTTAATTTGAGTAAAAATATTTATTTTCTCTTGCGGTCATGTGCAACTGACATGTGCGGACTCAAATTTCAATAATCCTAATACAAAAGGAGGACCAAATAGAGACTGGATTTGAGTTTCATTATAACATAATATAAATTGCACAATTTTCTTCAATTTTGTGGTGTGGTGGTGTGTGATGTAATGTCCTACAAATGTAAGACTTGTTGTGTCCAATGTCTGCACAAGTAGACATAATACATACATGCTCTACTCCTTTCTTCAACAACATCTTTTTTTATTTAACCTCCAGATTTCAGCATAAAACCAATCAAATCACAATCATGTCAGACAACAAAAGCCGAATGCAAATAAATGCCAATTTCTTGAGAGAAGAAATGCTCTCTATTGAGTCATGCTAAACTCATACTCATACCTACTCATGTCATGTCGTTTATTTAGAGATGGTGAAATGTGTTTACCCAACCTATAGTCTATACCCATTTTCCATGAATATAATAATACAAGATCCGTGTGTACTACTTACTTACATAGTGTAATGTCACCGTATTTGAAATGCGTAAAGCTTCATAGAAGATAAAAAACTTTCCTTCTTACTTACGACATAAAAACAGTTTTAAAGTCAACCTTCCTTTTCATCCCTTCAAAAAGAGATCACATCATTCTATTTGACTTTTTTTACTTGAAGATGATGATGCCACGCCGGACTTTAGCCCTAGTCAAGCCAAAGTCAAACCATTCATTCTACCTTTTTTTTCAAAGGTGAAATTTAAGTTGCATTTGCTTGCACATCTAAAAAAACTGAATTCTTTGCATTGCTTTCCCCTCGAAAAAAAGTTTTTTTCTTGTCTCCATTTAAAGAGGAGAATCTTTTCCCCTCCAACATTTCCCCAGATCGGGTTTGTTTTCGTCGCCTGAATGTATGGACTTGTCTGGTCTGGTCTAAAAGGAATTGTATAATAAAATGTAAATACGTTATATAAAATGGACCTTTTGTTACGTTTTTTTATATTGAGAAAAAAAATCGAGGTGCGTGCAAGTTAGTGCGGCTCCGCTTCATTCATTTCTCTTCTTCCACTCTTGTTGTCTGAAACGGTTCAATGCTTCCTTTTTGGACGACAAACGAACGAAAGTGAAGAGGGGGTAAGAAGAAGCTTGAATTGGATATGAATTTATCATGGGCATTTCCTCATCCCCAAAACAAAAAAAAAATGAAGCAATAATGTATTTTATTTCGGGGAGCTGAGTTGAGCTGATTGTGATTGTAAGTGAAAATTACATTTTGTTCGTTCATGTTGATGGCGAGTATTATGACTATGACTTCCAATTTTTTATATTATTATTATTTTCTTATTTCTCCCTGTCAAGATGACACTTGCTCAAACCTATCCGGAATGACCTGATAAAATAAACTACGTAAATTCTACTAGTGATGATAATAATGATGACGATTTGAGAAAAAACGCATGCAACAGCATCATAAAAACAATATTTTTCTTTTTCGAAGGGAAGTTTGAACTGATGAACAAAAATTGTGATGATAAATTAAAAAATAAAAATTGACGGAGCTTCAAATAATGTGCGCAGTGAACCAAATATAGTTTACTGAAAGAGATGGATAGTATTTTGGCAGATATTCAGCTTTCCTAAAAAAAAGCTGTCACTTGCTTTTCGAGGTTCATTGGTTCAATAAAAAATGCTTTTATTTTTGGGGAAGTCAATAGGAAACAGATAGACTCTAGGAAAGATGTAAAATTAGGTTGAGTTGATTGTAAATTCAGACTAAAGTCAAGCCAAAGTGAGACATTTTTTAGTGGAAAAAAATTCCCAAGATTCGGGTGTCATTTTGTAAAGATTTGAATACAGTCGAAAGCCAGATTCATTTGATATTTTTATTTGAGAGGATGCGTGCCAAGAAGGATTAACCTCTTAAAGGAAAGGTTCAGATTGGAAACAGATTATTTTCTTGTGGTCGTTCAAGATAGTTTTTTTTAGACAGACAAGAATTGCAAAATTTTAAAAAGATTGCATAGCGATTAATTAAAGTTTCACATCGGTGCTAAAGGAATAAGAAAATAGTTGTGCGGTTGGGCATAATTTGAAAGACTTTAAGTTCCTTATCGCTAAATACTATAATACCTATTAAGCAAAGCTATGAAATTGCATACCATTAGATTGTCACAGTTAAGTAGATTTGGCGAACATAATATGCTCCTAAAAGGCCTCGAGGAAATTGCAATATGGCAACATTTAAACCCAGCCACCCGTTTTCCTTCTGATCTACTTAATTTCCCTCAGGCGTAGCATTATAGGACGACATCTCGTTAAGCTCATCTGTGATGCGTCGCGATAAGATATTTTTTCTCAATTTCGTTATGCTATAACTGATTGCATTACGATATGAATTTTTTGTTTTCCATTTTTGTCCTCTAGCATAGTTCATAAAATAAATGTATTGTAGAATGCAATAATGTGCATCCATAAAATGAAGCATGGACAAACTAGACCATTGTGAATTATTTCTTTCTTTTTTCCACAAAAAAAATAAAACTTCATGCAAATTCATGGAGCTTGTATAAAAATGCATCTAAAACTGATCTGGTTTTTGAGTTCACTCCATGACGCTTCCTTCCCAAAAATATTAATTCCTGGCTTGCAGGAGAAACTCCTCCGCTTTGCCTTCTGTCAACTCAGCTGTGTTGGGACTAAGTCGGCTTTGGAGGAAGTGAGTGAGTGCACACACTTTCTTTTCGAGGAAAGAAGAGACTAAGCTCGAGAGCTGGAGTTTTCTTTTTTCTCCATGATCTTCTATCCAGAGAAAATGTCTTACTTTCATACATACGTACGTACAGAGGAACCGGATTTTTTCCCTCTTGCTTGTTTGTAGCAGCGGAAAAAAGTTGGCTAAATGTAATGGAGAATTGAATAATTTAGAGTCTTTGAAAGGCGATTTACTATTTGATGAACTGATGATTAAATATTTAATGATTTTTCCCGTTTTCTCCTCTTCCTTACATGAAGCTAGAGCTATATATGCAGCACAGCTTTTTTTCCTTGCTTGCCTTTTTTCCGTCAAAAAAAGAGAAGCTTCATCCTCTGTCCTCATCTTCATCTCATCCTCATCCCTCTTCTTCTTTCCCCACACATATTTCACTCGTCTCGTTCATCAGTTCGTCAAAGCCAAACATGACTTGAGCCATTCATTTTTTTTCTGCATGCATTGCATACAGTCGCAGTCATAGTCATGATATCATTCCACTATTCCTTATTCCTTTAGATTTCTCTGATGATGATGATAAAAATCAACTTTTTATTCGATCTTATTTTCCCTCGTCTTTTTTCATGTTTGTGATTGTGATTGCGAGACAAGGAAAGGCATACAAACGACAGAGAAAAATGAAAGTTCATGAAGAACAAAGTAAAAAACGAATTAGATGATGTACACATTAGAGCTATTAGTGCGCATTGTGATTGTGAAGAGGACTAATGTGCTTTTATTCCTTCGTTAATCTTCTTTACTTCCATTAAGAATCAGATAAGCGGGAAATTTCCTTTTAATTATTGAACAACAAGAGGAAAAATGGTCTTCCAACTGATTTATTCAGGATGGTTAGATAAAATTGGCTTAATTATTTTTACTTTGTATTTGCATCAACATCGACAAATTTTCGTATTGACTTGCCATGCTCAAAAGTTCAGTAGTTTCAAATCCGATCCGATAGCAAGTAAAAAAGATTTCCGCTTAATGTTGTTCAAGAACAGAATGCAAAATTAGATTTTTTTCTAGCAAACTCTGTCCAGTTTTTTTTTTCATCTTGCCTTGCCAAGGAAAATACGAAGAGAAGAGGTGAGGATGTGACCACCACATTTACCAAACAATGCAATAACAGTAACAATAAGCGAGGTCGAAGAAGCAATCAAAGTAGGGGAAAGCATTTTTCTGTACCTGACTCTCTGACTCACCCTACCAATATCAAGACACGACTCACTAACACATCCTGTTTTCTTTAGGAGTGAATGAGTCCAACAAAAGCAAAAAAAAAGTTTACCTTAAATGGGGATACTTAACATAAAAAGTCAATACAAGTGGAACAGACGAGGAAGCTAAAAATTCATAAGCCCGAGAATGGAAAATCTTTTGCTTTTTAGAGATACAAGTCAGGGTTTCTGGAGGAAACTCGCTTTCAAATTCAGTTGGAGCAGTGATGATGATGATGATATGATCATTGCAAACAATATAATCCTTTATTGTGCTTGCACAACTCAGAAAGTGAGGAAATGAAAGGGAGCAAAATACGGTAATATTGGTCAGTCATTCCTTTTGATGATGTCGTCTGGCCAAAAAAAGAGAGAAAATCTTAGCAGAGCGAAAGTCAGCGTAGCCATCATTTACTCTCACTCTTTCTCTCTTTTTCCTCATTCAGAGTAACGGAGTGTAAACAACCGGAACAAAAAAAGAATTTATGGAGCTTCATCAAACCTCTATTATTCTTGCGTCTTGCTCATGCCACCTAAAATGAAGCAATGAGGCAATGTCATGTCACCAAAAAAACAAGTAAACAGACTTCGTTCTTACTTTATTTTGTACAAATCACTATTGTATTGTGTTGTGTATTAAATCTATTTCATTACCTCCTCTTTTTCCGCCATTCTTGTGTAAACAAAGTAAGAAAATGTTGGTCGTGGATGGTGGTTAGGAAGTGCGCAGATTATTGCATTACATTTTCACTGACATGACATAACACATTACTGGAAAATGTTGTATTTTATAGAGGATTTCTTTGGAAGTATTTACCCGAGAAATAATCTGAGACAAGGAGAACAAACAATAAGGCCTAGATTAACTCGTGGAATGGGATGGAAATGGCGTTGATTTCGAAACAAATTTTTTTTGTTTGTGTCTGTCATTTGATATTTTGTGGGTGCTCTGATTATTTAAGAAATAGAAATGAAGAAATATACCAGTTTCAAATTTGAGTATTAGATGGGGACGACTACAATATCTGCAGTACCTGAAAATTCCGAAAGATCTGAATAAAATGTTTATAGCTTCTACATTTTACATTTGCATCCGATTCTTTGAAAAAAAATCTGTGATGTTTTCAAATACCAGTCTCTCTTTTTCTTCCAAATTATTTTCCCTCTTGTCTCAAGGACAGGAAGGAAACCTTTGCTCATTCGCCAAACATCCTACTTTATTTACTGTCCTTCATTAGAAGCAACATATCCAATTAGACTAATTAGAATGCATTTGTAAATTACTTTCATTTTATTTCATTTTCCATACTTTGTATCATCATATCATCAACTTCAACAGCACTTCATTTCCTCCTCCAGCGAGCCAATTTTTTTCCATCCTCTCCATTCCACTCCTCACGCATTAGAGGTAGAATAGACTAATTCTATTACTGTTACAGATGGTCATCTACTTTTTCCAGGTTTGTGCATGCAACTTTATGTATGAAGCTCTTCGGCTCTTTCACTTATGACATTATCATATCGCTTTTAATGATAGGAAACATGCAAATTATGTTAGAGGAGGAACATTAAACGGAGCACGACACGAGCAAGCAATCATTTGCCCTCCCTTCTTTCTTGCATTTTTACCTTCAACCTTGCACAAGTAGGTAGAACCTCTTCAATCTCCGGGTATATATTTTTTGTGATTATTCACCATATCATTTCCTAATCAATAAAATTAAGAGAATTATTAACCTGTGTCTTCATTTTCATTACGACATCAGGTTCGACATTTTCAAGAAAAGGCTGATGTAATATTGACCCTCTTCATTTTATTTCCGATAAGAGCAAAAGTCGGTGGTCGATTAACATCACACACCCCCGCACCCGCATCATCAGCAGAAAATGCTAAATAGGGTTAAATCCACTTATTTTGTAAATGCAACTGTACCAAAGAATAAGCAGTCAAGAGGAGATTTTCGATTCGATTCGTGACGTGATCGTGATGGTCTCATCATTTTATCGTTAGAAACGTTGTGGGTATATGACGTACATATTTTCGCTTTTGGAAAAAAAGCTATCGTCATTCCATTCCCCCTTTTACGAAAGCATTATCGACCAAATCAATATGCTCATTATGTACCATTTTTTATGGGAAAAGCATAACATTATTAAAATTATTTCCGAGTTCGACGTTCGACATTTTTTGCATGGATATTGACACGCTATATGGAGCGGAACGGAGCGAGGAGGACCATTGCATACTGAAGAGTGTAAAAGAGCGTGTTTTGAAAACAATAAAAACGATATTGATATGAGTTATGGGCATGGCACACGACCATATTATTGTTTCCTTACTGTTAAGCTCGTGGCTTCGTTTATGTGCTTCCTACGGCGACATTCGCCTGAACCGTCGTTCAAATCATTAGCCTTAACCATCCGTATCATCATCAGTTTGTTTTGAGAAGGAAATATTTTTGGCCAAACTTGGGCATAAACCGGAAGCAAAGAATTTCCTCTAAAAAATCTGCTAATTTTTCACCACAAAACTTCAATCAAGCATAACAATGATACCTGTCACCCGTCGGCCACAAAAATACACAAAAAGGGCTCTTCAACCAAACACGAAAAACAATTTCTGGAAAGGGTTCACCCATCCAAAACCATCCACTTGAAAATTGAGGATGAATCAAGTACCCTTTTTATTACATCACATCACGAGGACTTTTTTTCAAATGAATAAAAATGACAAGGATGAGATCACACCGACCGACCACTATTCCACCAGTAATACTATCAAGACCGAATTTTTAAGAAAGCTCATCTGTTCCAACATGAGAGTATCATCAATCAGTCATTTTCAAAATAAAATATATTTTATCCTGTCTTTTTTACATACGTATGGTCAGGTTTATTTTTCTCTCTAAATCTATAAAACGTAAACATTGAAAAAGAACCTCAAGCCCTTCACAAAAAGTAAAGCCCATATGTGCTCTTTGAAAGCGATACTGGAAACATGAATGAATGAATGAAATAGAATGAATGAAGGGGGAAAAGGGTGACGAGTCTGAAGAGCAAAACAAACTTTTAACGAGGAACCTGCTACAATAAAAGTTCATTATATAAAAAAAGGATGTTATTACATTGGTGTAATGTATGGTAATATGGATAACGCAGTAGTAGATGTGCAATGGAGGGGACCCTTTTTTCACGACCGCCGGGTAAGTACGGAATGGAACACTAGATCTTCCAGTAGGAAGAAGTGCAATGTAAAGAGCTTTATGCGTGTAATAAGAAGAATAACAGCATGGCTTTATGCTTTATTGTTCTAAGGAATAAAATGAATGAATTTTTTTTCAGCTTGTTTACTCATTCCGCTTTGTTTTGCAAATGCAGTTAGAAGAGCCATGAGGAGTAGTGGAGGATCATAAAAATGCAATGGTCTGGTAGTACTGCAGGCAGACTACGCATTATATTCATTTACCAATTTATTTTTACAAGCTTAACTTGATCATGTCATGTCTTCCGGAGAAAACTATGATTCACCAGGAAATGGAAGCATTCTTAAAATACGAACGCGAAACAATTTCTCTGTAGAATTCTGGAAGTTTGGAATGTTAATGCCGGCTTTCATGAACATTGATCAGGAGGAAGGAAGGTTAGCTTAAGGCCTTGATAATGTCTTTGCGTTTGCATGCATTGCCATACTCCAGCCTTACCAAAGTTCCAGTTTTTTTTGTTATTTTGGTACATAGCCCAAAGAGGAACACATGTTCCATTTTTGGAGTTTGCATCGAAGTGGAGGAGCCCATATGGGTGAATTAAATCACCATTTTTACCCTATTGTTATACCATATCAGACATTATCAAGGACCCTATTCATTCTTTCATTCATTCATTCAGGTTCTTCTTTTTGCATTATAAATGAATGGAATATGGGATGGACTGATGGTTTATCAAGGCGTACGTATAAGTTTCTAGATTGAATGGACTTGATCAGACCAGACCAGAGAGAGAGAATTTATATTTTTCCTCTTGTGAAGGATGCGTGTTAAGTATTTATGGAGAATTGTCATCGTCAACGTTAGGAATGGGTGCTGCTTCTGTTGCTCCAAAAAAGGACAAAGGCCAAATTAACTGCAGAATTGGGTGCTTTTTTTGTTTGCTCTTTGTTCACGCACAAGTACAAGTACAGGACTAGTTGAGATAATGTGGATTTCATACCCATTTTCGGATTCATTTCTCCCGATTTTCAACAAAAACTTCTGCTATTTCAATCCATCTAAAGTAAAATAAATCGGTTGAAATGATTCCGAAAGGTTTGAAAAGAGAATAGGATGCCCATTTTTATGGCAGATATTCATGAAATACAAGACAAGAGGAAAAACTGATTTTTGATATTCTTCCATTTGACCATTTGATGATCTCCTGTTTCTGGTCAAGCTTTTGTTCACACTTGTGGGCTATCGATATCGTCGGTAAAGATCAATTCAAATGACAGCCCCTGAAAATCAAACCAAACCACAACTGGCGACCCTTATACCTTTTGCGGTGGAGAAAGACAGAAAGAGAAAAGAAGATAACAAACTTGCCAGGTTTTTTTTCATGTTGCAAAAAATATGACATCATCCGATTGTCAAAAATAAACAACACGTGTAAGTTCTTACTCGTTGAAAAAAAACCAAGTCTGAACTAGATACGATGCAATACAAGAGATGAAATGAGTGACATGACATGATGCTACCATTTGGTCTACAACCTGATACCTTCAACTTCAACTATTGAACTACATTGAAGTTTAAAAAGGGAAAAGAGCAAACTTCAAAACAATGCATGCCACATTCAGAAAAGTGTAACATTTGGCCCATTAAAAAAGTCACTTGATCACTGCTTCCTGAAACAATAATGTTGCTTGTAAAAAACGAAATGTGCCTTTACCTACCCGACTGATCGCAACAGGAGGGCTGACCATAGAAGAAGCACCCTTGCTTGCCCTTCTTCAACATCTCACATTTTACAATACAATGAAATTGAATTAAATGGACAATGACTTCTCCATTCATGAAAAAGGGCTCGTGTCGTTTATTTCAAAGGGGACCAACTGTTTTTTAACAGTGGAAAACAAGTGCAAGTTACTTCACTCTTAAAAATTGTCCGTATCATTATTATTATTACTATTATGACAATTGCCACCATTTTATGTATTTTATAAAAAAAAGTTGTGCTGAAATAGATATGCCTCCTCTTTTTTATTGTAAATAATTGAGTGCTGGAGAGACAGACAGACGAGGCATGACCATTATCCATTGTTTTGAATAAAACCATCATTATATTTTTTTACTTGTTACATCAACTTATAATTGGTAGGATAATAATAAAAAATGATGCAGCTACAGATGCATTGTGCAAAAATGAAACAAGTGAATAATGGAATGTCAATGTCGATGCCATATGTCTTCAAAATAAAATATTCTGGAGATTTTTTCGGCTAGTTAATTTTCTTAAGGGATGAAATAAAAAAAA
>JAHZMX010001960.1:3179-15329 GCA_027743895.1 Seira musarum | reverse complement strand
ACGCATTTAGAAGCTCCGTTTGTTAAAGAAAACGTATATCAAGTTCTAGTCGCACAAGAGAACTTTCTTTGGAAATCATGGAACAACTTGGTCATTGATTATTCTGATTCTGATATGATAGCGAACACACACACAAAATTGATATTTTCCTATAGCTTAAGTGATTGTCGATTTTTTAAGAAGTGGATAATTTGTCAAAATACGTGCTTTTTCAACCGATTGGAGGTAAACGTGGGTCCATTGGGAGCAGTGGGAGTCTTTTTTATGCCCCAACCAAAACTAATATCTCTTAACAAACTAATTTATAACGACTTCATTGATTTTAGGTCAGATATAAGGGAAACCTTTTTAAGTCACTGGCAAGGTTTTGATGGTGATTGGGACGTGGCAAATCCCAGAATACCACTATCTGAGTTTGGCGACTGGACGTGCTTAAAAACTTTGAATGAGCCAGATTATTTTAATAAAATTAGATTACACCAAATCCACACAATACGTTACTCTGCTCCGGATTTGATGATTCTTCAGTCCATTTTGCCGAACGCAACTTTCAACTGTCAGTCACTTGATAAGGGACTTGCATTTGTAAACCTGACTACTACGACCAGCTTCTCGGGTAAAGTGATACTGAACACATTCCCCGCGTCCTTAGCGGCTGGAGATCCCGAGGCAATTCAGTTTATCACCTGTGGAGGAATAGAGTTTGAAGGGATGTCACTCTGGGGTTACGTGTCATCCTTTGACATTCCCACTTGGGGCACTCTTTTTATACTTGCATCTGTTACGTCATTCGCCACATTGTTCATCCATTTCGCCTTCGTAAAATTGACCGGAATTTACGACGACGAAAATATTCTTTGGACCGTTTACTTAGCAATGCCTTATAGGGTTTTGTTAGAACAAGGAAACAACATCCCTGACAAAGTTGCGAATAGGAAATTTATCACTTGTGTTCTAGCTGTATGGCTTCTTATGGGAGTAGTCCTGAGCAATGCATACAAAGGTCAAAATATCACCGATCTATCAGCACCCCTTCCACTGGATCATTTGAAATATTTTGAACAATTGGATTCAAAAAACTTTACCGTTTATTTGAGAAGTGCATACGAAAATTTGTCTGATGACTGGGATTTTCTAAAGGGCTGGGCCATGACTTATAATATTTTTGACAAGAGATATTCCATTCTGAGTCAGTTTGTAAGGCGCATTAGGAATAAAACACTGGCCAGGAAATACATGAAAATTATTGACAGGGCTGCAAATATATCAAACAAAAAAGCTCTAGAAATCATCAAAAAGAGATACAATGGTTTCATTGAAATTTTATCAGATTGTAAAAACACAGCCTTCATTACATCAACAAGTGAGATTTTTGCAATGAAGAACGTATTAAAATTACAAATTTATAATAAGACAGAAAATATTGAAATGATGGATAAAGTAAGCATAAGTGAAGAGAAGTGGTTTTATATGGAATATGGATGGCAAATTCAGGATTTAAGTATTGAGCTGACGGTTTGGCTACAACGTGTTCGAGGGATTTTGCAGTCAGGTATTGTACACAAGTTGAAAGCACTGGATGAGTTGTTTAAAAACAAAGAAAATCTAATCAAGCTAGCGAGACTAGAACGCCGTGTAAAGGAGCTTTCGTTAGGGGATAACGTGCTTGTAGTGTTTTGCACGTTTGCGGGCTTTGTTGGATTTTGTGTTGCATTGTTCTTAATTGAGATGGTATCACAAGTGCGCTTCAGGCATATTGTACATAAAATTTTTAGATTCTGGCGGATTTGCAGAGCAAATATTAGAATTACTCGAAAGACGAAAAACCGGTTGGGGCGAAGCAGGTTTTCTTAGCGTATTTTGCATATAGTTTAAGCTAGATGTAAGGGGCAGAGGCTTAGTTGCAATTGTAGCATCTTTTGTTGTAGTTTATGTACCTGTCCTCTCAAGTCAATACCGATTCACTTCTGAAATGATCCATGAATGGGGCGGTAAGGGAAAACATGCTGATACAACGAGAATGTCGATGATAATCCGAAAGGAGATGAGGGCGTTACAAACATTGACGTATTACTTTGCGGGATTTTAGTGGGTTGTTGATCATGCAAGTCGGAAATACGTTAAATTAGTAATGGAACAAAGCAATTAATGCATTTTTTCCGATTCAAGCAAGGACTCTAATGTAAGGGTGAAAAAGTACAAGTAAGAACACTTTGCCATGAATAATGACATCACAACTGTGCAAGGAACAATTTTTTACCATAACGGAATAAGACAATAATACATTCGAACCCAAAAATCCGTTTAATAAAGCAATACTTTCCCTCTTTTGTTTGTAGATCTGAGAGAATGAAAAATTATTATAAATTGGTAAGTGTAAACAAGTTCGTAGTAACTGCTATTAAAATTTTGCATAATACTCCTATGACTTTTAGTCCTAAGGAAATCATATAAGAGGCAAGCAGAAGAGCAATAAATTCACATAGAAGATGTCATAATTCTGACCAAAAACGATCGATGCAAAAAGAAATTAGCTAAAGTTTCCGCTTTTCATAACATTTGTTCGTTTAATTTTATTGGATTCGCATTTTTAGGTGGATATTATTTCACATGCATTCTCAAGCTGAGGGATATATTGAAAATTAATGACTATTGCTTGTTCTACCTTTTAACGAATTCCTTCGCTTATTGCGTGTAGCTTTAATAACTAATATTGTAATTTGAATATATGTATTCATTAGTGAAGTAAGCTGGTAGCTTTTACATCAAGAAATTTTATTGGCTTACAAAAACAGCGAGTACGACAAGATTGAATTCAGATGGAGAAACTAATTATTTGGGTAAAAAGGATTGATATTTCTGTTGCCTAACTAATTTACTAAGGATATCCGCTTAGCATTGCCCGAGCTCGATTTATTTGGTTCAATCGATTTTAAGAGGTTCAAATTCTTCACCTTCACGCCTTTATTAAAGCATCAGCACAGCATTTAGAGCTCCGCTGCTCAACCAACTGTCTAAATACTTGTAGGTGTTTCGAAACGACGTCCCTAACCGTGAAGGCGTTTAGATACGGAATTGGTGGTGTGAAATAATCAACTGCGAATTACTTCTTCACAAAACTCTATTTCCCGTTTCAGATACTCTCAAACTTTATTAATCATTCGCTCAAATCAATCAATCACCGGAATAAATTTAATCACAAATCTAAGGGTTCAGACCCTCATTCAAATTCACAAACTAAAACATTCTCCATATGGAATTGCTCTGATTATTCCTCTCTCTTCTTCCTCGATCACGACAAACCTCTAAACGTAAAAGTATAATCAAAACGGGAAAAAAAGGTTCAAGCTTTAATTAAGCCGTTCCTAGCTGACTTCTGCACGGGAAACCAGGGACTTTTCACACTTACAATTTTTAACAGTAGGTAAAGTCATATTTAACATATTTAACGACTACAACGTCAGTAAGCACAGGACCAAGTGATATTATTGTTGTGGGGATGTAAGCTTTCTTTATTTTTTCGTCAATTTTTCAAATCATTGCTGATCCATACACTAAGACAGTAATACGTTGATTTTTAATGCATCAAACGATTACAGCGTTTTTTCTTACTCAAACGGAGACTGTGATATGAACATATAAGTGCATTATAAGCATTTGTAAGGCAGCTTAAAGAACCCCAAGCCATGCTGAATCACAACTGTACTACAAGCAAATCTTTGAACCAAATCGAATTAGACAATAATGCATTTATATTCAAAAGTCCATTAATAAAGCAAACCTTTTTCCAATTTACTAGTAGCTCAAAAAAAGCAAATTATTATATTTATTAAGATAGAACAGTTAGTTTTGTTTATTTTAAATACGTACATAGTACGGCGAAACGGATTTATATAAGGAGAAAGCAGAGGAGCAATAAATTTAGTTTTAAAAAGTTACCAATTAGTTCGATGCCAAATTAATTAACTAAATTTGTTGCTTTGCATAACGATTGTTCGTTTAATATCATTTAATCGGAGTTTTCAGATATACGTAATCAAGCTAATGGTTGCATTACGAAATGACTACTGTCGTGTCCAAACTTTTACCTATCCTCTTTGCTCATTGCTTATACTATTGAAAAGTAATTAATTTTAGTATTGTAATAATTTAACAGGTTTTTGTAACTAAGTAAAGTAGTTTCTAAAACACCCATAAATTTCACGGGCTTACATAAGCAGCAAGTAGGGGTTTATAAAATTCTGATGAAAAGACCTTTCAATTGGGTAAAAAGCATCGATACTTCAGCTCTTTAGCTAATTTACTAATACTCTTTGCATTCCATATTCTCGATTAATTTCGTTAGATTACTTTTAAGTGGTTCAATTTCCTCTCTGTTATAGTTGTATTTAAATACCAACACAGCATTAAAAACTCTGCTGTACAATCTAAAGTCTGAAATGAGAAGAACTTTCCCTAAGCACATAAGCAGCGGACGTGCATAAGCCAGGAAATAATACTGCCCTATTTTTCTAAATTGTCAAATCAAATCCTTCAAGAATGAGCCCCTTGTTGACCTTCATAATTTCGTTGCTCCTTGCACCTTGTTTAACGTTCATGGGGCCCGTTCTAGATCTCACACAGCATCTTATACCTTTTGAAAATTGCAACGTCCACCTGCTAACTTACAAATACTACCAAAATTTCAAATATCGAAATGAATCTGATGCAGAAGATAAGGTGGTGATCGTTTCAGCGCCGGACGTTCCTATTATATCAACCATAGTGCCATACACAATATCGGTAGTGCCTCTGTACACTGAGATACTTATAAACGACACCATTGGACACTATAGGGAGCGGGGCTGTTCCGTTTATGCAGGGGAGAATCTTTCAGAAGAGGAGAAAAAGGTGCAACGATCCGCTCTCTGTTTCGATGTTGATTATTCACAAAATGCATTTAAATTTTATACTACTAACCTTTTTTCAAGAAATAGGCAGTGTGTAGCACAAATTTTTATCCCAACCCACCGCAAACATTTAATCATTAATGGGGATAGTATTCCACCCGACTTTTCTCATGCTCTTCTACCTCAGAGAACTTCGAGACCGTGCTATAGTATTAGTGACGAGGATATTGACGAACCAACGTATTTTGATCCGATTAGTGGAGCAAATGCTTGTAGAATTGGAGGCACGAATAAGCAACGTGAGGAAGCTCCGTTTATAAAAGAGAACGTTTATCAAATCCTTGTTGCACCAGATGGCTTTCTTTGGAAATCATGGAATAACTTGGTCATTGAGTGGACATACAATGGTATTATAGCACATCGATATACAAAATTGATATTTTCATATCGTTCAAGTGATTTCCAAATATCAAAAAAATGGATGTTGTGTCAAAATACGTGTTTGTTCAACCGATTAGAGGTATATGAGAGTGTATCTGAAACCTTTCAAACCTTCATTTTGCCCCAACCAAAACTCATCTCTTTAAGCAAACTTACGTACAACAACTTTCTTGATTTGACTTTAGACATAAAGAAAACATTTTTAAGCCATCAGCAAAGTTTGCAAGGTGATTGGAACGTAGAAGACCCCAGAATGCCAGAGTCTGAATTTGGCGATTGGACGTGCCTAAAAACATTAACCGAACCAGATTATTTTAATAAAGTTAGGTTACACCAGATCCAAAAAATTCGATACTCTGGTCCAGATTTGATGATTCTTCAATCCATTCTGCCGAACGCAACTTTTAACTGTCAGTCTCCTCATAAAAAACATGAACTTTTAAACCCGATGCTGATACGGGGCATTACTAGCTACTCAGGTAAAGTAGTACTGAACGTATTCCCTTCGTCCTTAATGGCTAGCGATCCCGAAGCATTTCAGTTTATTACCTGCGGCGGAATTGAGTTTGAGGGGATGTCACTTTGGGGCTACGTTTCATCCTTTGACGTTCCCACTTGGGGCACTCTTTTTATACTTGCATCTGTTACGTCATTCGCCACATTGTTCATCCATTTTGCTTTCGTCAAATTAACCGGAATTTACGACGACGAAGACATTATTTGGAGCATTTACCTGGCAATGCCTTATCGGGTTTTGTTAGAACAGGGGAACAACGTCCCTGACAAAGTGGCGAAAAGGAAATTTATCTCTTGTGTCCTAGCTGTATGGTTTCTTACGGGAGTAGTTCTGAGCAACGCATACAAAGGACAAAACATCACCGATCTATCAGCACCTCTACCACCGGATCATTTGAAATATTTTGAGCAATTGGATTCAAAAAACTTTACTGTTTATTTGAGAAGTAAACACGAAAAGTGGGCGGGCAATTGGAGTAATTACTATAAGTACTTTTTTAAGTATCAAAATATTTTTCACCAGAAACATTCTGTTCTTTCTGGTTTTGTTATGCGCATATTAACAGAGGGGCCAACATATCAGACGAAAAGGCCCTTGAAATCATTGCCAAGGGTTACGATGGTTTCATTGAAATTCTCTCGGATTGTAAAAACACTGCCTTCATCACATCAACAAGTGAAGTATTTGCTATGAAGAACGGACTGAAATTGAAAATTTTTTATAAGACAGGGAAAATTGAAATGATGGATAAGGTGAGTATCAGTGAGGAGAAATGGTTTTCTATGGAAGAAGGATGGCAAATACATGATTTAAGTATTGAACTAACAGTTTGGTTACAACGTGTCCGAGGGATATTGCAGTCAGGGATTTCAAGAAAATTAAAATCATTGAATGAGTTTTTCAAAAGCAGGGAAAATCTAGTCAAGCTAGCAAGACTAGAACGCCGTGTAAAGGAACTTTAATTAGGGGATAACGTCACAGTCGTGTTTTTCATGTACGGAGGCTTTGTAGCACTATGTTTGGCGTTGCTCATGGCTGAGGTGGTTTTGCAAGTAAATTTTGGAGATATTTTACTTAAAATACTTGGCGGTTGGAGGAATATCAAAGTTAATCTTAGAATGATTTTATGGAGATGGAAAAAGTCAATTGCGAGAGTAAATTTTCTGAGCAGGTGTAAGGGAAAGTTAGAACGGTTACAAGTTTAGGTAAGTGTAGGTCACCTTACTGGTCTAAAGAGTAATATTTTCGATATTAAATGTTATATATAGTCCTCGTACGAAATTCAACAGAATTTTTACAAATTACTCTCCGTAAAGAATTCACAACATGTGCCAGTATATAAGCACCATCTTGAAAATAGGAGCATTTATATTAAACGAATAATATCTGACTGTATTGTTACTTAATACTAACGATTGCATTTAATCCGTCTTTGTAATGTATTATTTGTACTAATTAACCTCCTTTCCCATATCATAATAAACTCATTTACTTACTTACTACTTACTATATAGTCCTCGTAACATAGTAAAATATGTAGTCTTAAAGCCGCCTAAACCATGGATACCAAATTGATCACGTCTTATCGCATCCCAGATGGACATGCAAGGTGAAACATGGTTAGCTGGCTTATACTTACCTAATAACAAAATACAAATCGAATGACGTGTGTGCTAGACTAAGGTTTAGTATAGACTATTAAAAAAAACGTTTAAATTCATATCGTACCAATTCTTAACCGTACACATTTGTTGCAACAAACCGACATTTCTGTGCGTGTTATTAAGATAATAAAAGCAAGCTATCTTGATTCTACTTTCTATTAATGAGTTTATTTATGTTGAAATATTTTAACACTTTTATTTATCATATAGAATCTGAGTTCATATCTAATTTGAAAACAAGGGTTACATAAAAGGTTTTTCTGCTCTATAAAATATCTTATACTATTTTGAGCCACTTAAGAAAACTTTTAGGTTTATTGTATCATCCTAATTTTCTGATGCCACTGTAGCAACAACTTGCTTGCAGCGAAAGAACGTATGTTTACCTACCATTAACTACCTGAGTATTTCTGTCAGTATCAGAACTCAAAGTTTATGAAAGAATACCTTTTAAACTTGAAAGAGTTGGTTCACTACATTTTTGTGTACCTTGAGGATTGGAATATAATGGAGTCATGTTATTTGCCGATTATTCTCCGAAATTCAAGAGTAATATTATAGTGTAATCTATGGTTGCATCAAGTATCTCCACCCGGTGTTCCTCTGAGCTCAAAACTAAGTACACAAAATTAAACGCAAAAATGTTCACATATCGTATTTGTCTTTTTCTCATTTCATCCAGAGAATTGCCTCTTCAGTACTGTCATAATTATTTAATGCTCTGCCAAAAACGCAGAATCCATTCAGAAGTCGTATCCAGGGTTTATTAATAACCTTTCGAATGCTGCAGATCATCAGAGTTAACTGGTTAATTGGCGTGTGATGAAATACCTAGTCATTACGAATACCTATTGCTTAGCATGCTGCTGCGATGCTTTACGCGTTGAAACCTTTATTTTACTTCAGTATCACCCCATTTTGACATCTTTAGGAAATTCATTGTTTCCGGTGAAGTGCAAATTGTTGTGTAATGCAATCAGCAGTTGGAAAACAATTTGAGCCACTTCAGCCGTTATCATTGTCGTAGATACTTATCTGTTTCGTAGTACATGAGTATGGACGATAAAGTTATGGAGCAGAAAGATTCGGCAACAAGCAGAACATGTTTTATTTTTGATAGGTGGTCATGCTGATACAACTTAGAATAAAAAAATCGTCAACGTGCATATCTGCATCGTGGATAATAAGTTTACCAGACGTCAGCTATTAGAACAAACTTTATTTGTAACTGAAATAAAGTGTCAGTACAACTAGAGATGTGGGGTATGTAAGCGACTACAGTAAACAAAGGCATTGTTTGTATGCAATAATGATCAAGCAATCAATCAAAAGATGAAAACAATTGTATTATTATGCTGAAACGGTTTGGATCGATAACAAAGCTTTAAGCAGTATTCAATAGAAAAGATATTACGGATATGTGCATTCACTCTCACTCAGCAGTCCGTCTGCTTATCAGTATTTGCGTGTTGAAGTATTTTTTTTAAATATTAATGGTAGAGCGATAACTTCTCTCAGCATCAAACGTAAACTTAGTTATGAAATAGTAAATACCTGTTAATTTAGCCCAAAAGATGTTTAAAATATTACTCTTCTAAAAACGTGGGTAACTGTTATAGCTTTTATAAAATCAACAACAATTCGATTCGTAAGTTACGTCTGATAGCATACTCAAACTCTGTGCTTGGAGTAAAGCCAGTAGAATTTTTTTACTTATCAATAAATAAAAGTTTCTTGTCCAAACAATTTGCACGAGATTACTTTCTGCCAAGCTTCAGTTTATCTTGTGTTAATTTAAACTATTCCAAAAGTCGGACAGTTTACGTTTGTTCATGTGTGTTGCACGTTGTTATGTAAATTTTAAAAATGATCTTGTTTGACTGTTTGATATCTTACTGTTGGTTTATATGTGAAGATATTTCACAAACTATTGATTTATTTACGTGCCAGAGCTAAAAAATGCGGCTAAGTCACCAATACTAGTTATTCAAACGCATCTCAGCTTTATTTAAGGTAGTCACAATGTCATCTGCGACTTCACAGTGAATTCTGTACTCAACAAGTCGTGAGCTACTGTAGACAATTGTCAAGTGTGTTCAAAATCACTTCAGTGCCCGTTTACTTAAAAGTCTGACTTACTTTCATAGTGTCCGAAAATTTAGAAGCTAGCTGTTACGTTCTAGAAAGTAACTTTAACCTGTCTTTTATTGTAAACTCTCCCTCCTACAAAGTCTCCGAGAGAGTTATGGAAAAAGAAAAGTTTGCCGAAACCGTTTTACACCATTTTTCCAGCGGTGATTCAAACAGAGTATTGCGAATAATCTTTTGAAGACTTTCTCCTTGAAGTAAGTTTAACTAAGCTTTTATGCTAATAGTAAGGAACAATAATTGTAGAAATATATGAGTTTCTAACAATAAGATAAGTAGCTGCTAATGAATTGGAACGTGGTAGAAAATCTCAATGAAAGAACTTCCTTCAGGGTTCTACGTTTTCATAAAGCTCAGATGATGCGTAATTGAATAAAGTTTATTTACGATCTTACTGTTTTCCGTGATTAAAACTTCGACTACTGATAATTTTGCCAAAACGTAGGTCCTACTAAGTTGTACTACTAAAAATAACCTTCTGTTAACTGCCGTTACACCATGAGCTCTCATATCATGTGCACTCCATGATCCGTTTCTCTTTTACTAAAAAAATACTTTACTCCTCAAAAACTTGAAATCCTAACGGAGTTTTTAATGGAGAATTCACAGGTTGCAAGGAGTAGACCCATTTTCCAACATTTTCAAATTACCAATTATTTTATTTCTGATTTTTATTATTTTAGTAGGGGTTTACAACTTTTGATGTAAATTTCGATATGAATTTCAAAAATTTGAAATGAAAAAATATATTTTTTTTCAACTTAAGCGAAAGGGATGTTCATGGAGTAACCGAGTAACTGCAGTTTGCACATTACTATTTTTTATTAATATCTACGCTTTGCTTGTTTTTTGTGTGCCGTCCCACGAAAATGGGTTTTCTAATCTTTCGCATCGGCAGTTCAAGGTATTTCTTCGAAACGGCACGAGCCTTGCGATAATCGATTCTAGGTTCATTTCAAATCAAGAACGTTTCAGTCTAACTTAGTTTTGAAATAAAATTCGAATTCCAAGTTAAGAAAAACATGATTTTTTGAGAGTTCCTCCGAGAAGAAGATACCATTAAACAGAAATGACAGGTAAAATATTTTAATACGTTCACAGTAGGCTTTTGTTACAAGAAGTATCTTCTAGCAGGCGTTCGTTTGTAAATGCATAAATATTTCAATATTTCTAATCGTAAATAATACGTGGAGTATGAGCATGTAAATCGAAAAGACAATTTTTTTGTTTAACTTGCACGCCACAGTTAGGCTAGAAAAGACTTCTGGACAACGAGTAAACCACCAACTTGGTTAGATCCGCCCGCGCCGGACGAGATAATTTTTTTAGTTTCAGCCGCTTCTTCCTCGCGTATTTGGGAATTTAATGTTAACAGTTTTATCGTCGTAATCTAACTATCGATAAGATTTGGTCTGTTTGTACTTTCCTTATTTACAACGCAAAGCTTTTAAAGCTTCCGTGTAATCTGATCTGATCTACTTTTTTATGCTCATATCTCACCTGCATCCAAGTAGGAATGTCAATAACGGTCAAAGGCGTTTACATCTGCTCTAGTCTTTTAGTAAGCTCAGAGTAGATATGAAACTTTCATTTGCTATAATAACTAGTGCAGTTAAAACTGCGATAAGGACGTAGCTAAGTAAAGGGTTAAATGCTGTTCTTAATCCTGTTATAATGTCTTGCTGATGCTGTTGTCCATCATGTCCCATAAATTGTCATATGCTGCATTCTTCGAATCGATATCACAACCGCATGAATGCAAATTGTTTTATCGCCATTACCGTTTACAGTTACAAAATTTCAAAATTGTAATGTAACAATCTGGTTCAGTTTTTAAAGGGCTTTTGAATGAGCTATCACAATGTATATGTTTGATTTGAAAAAATCTTCAACGGTCTTGTGCCGTTTACCGTTAAAAAGTTTTGAAATTTCAAATACACAGTTTAACAAGTTTTTCGAGAGCTTTCGAATAAGCTATCACAAGCCATATGTTGTCATTTAAAAAAAACAATTGAACCGTTGACCCTGCCGTTAATAGTTGAACTAATATTCTGAAAAACAATAGGGTTCGTCCTCAGTAAACAAGGAACCTTTGTTCCAATTTCGAGGTCAATAGGTGACCTCGTTCGAGAGTTATCGATCGGACAGACGGTCACGGCAATCTCAACACTCGCTTAGCTACGCTCAGCTACGTAATAATAATAATATGCTTTTTATAACTGCCGATGTTAAAACAAAAACTACAAATACATAAGTCCGCGTATTGACTGGGACTTGGTAAAGCGTCATTGTAGGGAGATCAAAAACTAAGCTTCCATATCTTTCTCCTTCGTCTAATACCGAATGGAGTTTCTCATATTAAGCGAGATGATAGTTCCTTGTTCTTCTATTTTCATCAATCAGTAAGGTTCGTCGACGATTCCCTCTAAAGATCTTGCCTTAATGTACTATTTACCAAAAACGAAATACCCTGGCACGAAACATTCTAAAC
>JAHZMX010001959.1:3872-16316 GCA_027743895.1 Seira musarum | reverse complement strand
TACACTTGTACGTTGTTTGGACTTATTTAACTTGTCCTCATCTGTTTTTAAATTGTGGTGTTTTTTGTTAGGCTAATTTAGAATAGAATGAATTGTTTGATGGAGATTTTCAAAGTCCTAATCTAGTTCCTTTTCTGGTAATAAAAAAAGCAAATTACTCTTGCCCATCTAATAGGATATGAAATCAAGTATGAAGTTTTTATTCCTTGGGTAAGTGAAGGTGGAAGTGCATGTATGTACTTCATATCCCTTTTCATCCCAACCTAACCTACCTAGGTACGTGGCAAATGAATATTGAAGATGGAAACTCTATACTTTATTTTATTCTATCATCCTGTCTATAAAAGATATGTAATCCATTCACATTCTCTTATTGTGTTAAATTGGGCAGAAAGGATTAAGCTGATGCCAATAATATGCAAGCTTTGGAATTTATCATGCTTGCATTCGTATTACTGACTCAGAGACAAGTATTACCAACATTTTTCTATGCAATATATTTATTGCAAGAGTATATAGAGTAAATTACAACAAAAAATTAAATATATGCTGCTCCCCCTACTACTTGCACTCCTTAAGTTAGAAATTGCTTGCAGGCACACAACATGAATGATGTTGATGATATGTTCTCTGGGCTTGTTATTAGGTTCTGAAAAATTGTTAATGCGAAAGCTTTTTTATTTTTTGCTCTTTTGCTTTGCTATATCATCATCAACACAAAGTGGTTGTGGCTTTGCTTAATCTAGAATAATGATGAGGAGGAGGATGATGATGAAGTTTCAGAATAGATATGCAAGAGCTAACGAATAATGTACATGTGTGTACGTAGAAATCTACCTCTGCCTGCATTGCAAGAGTGAGAGTGTTTGTTGATGTTGAATGAAATGCATGTTTGAATATAATGTGGAAAAGGTTGTTTTTAAGCTCGCCATTATTATCCATCTCACCAGCAAAAAAATAACAGCTCACGAGCGAAACTCGTTTGTCATAGCTGGTAATTCCTTGAGTATAAAATGATGCGATCTGTCTATTTGCGTGGATATAAGTATTTATATATATGTAAGTAGTATTTACTTCTTTTGGTACATTTACCTAAGTACGTTACAATGCTTTTAGCTATCTGTGTTAAAGAATGTGGTTGCTTATTACTTGCATATCAACGACTTTTAAAAACTTGTTATACTTATGCCTCAAGTGTGTAAAGAGTTGTTCAATGATAAAAATCTAGGCATTCTTTTATAGTAAGTTGATGTATTACGAGTTTAGTTGGTCTGAAAGACTTGGAAAACAAACCAGTCGATTCTCTCTCTTCTCTTCTGTTTTGGATGGGTTCACTTGCAAAGATTGCAAGGGGAAACTGTCTGTGCATGCAGCAGTTTGTAGAAAAAGCAGCGCTTTTCTCTTCTTCTCTTGATGCTGACTACATGCTTCTGCTGCTGCGGTGATATTATTACTGAAAACTACTGATGCTTCTTTTGCATTGAAGCTAGCAAGCCAGTTTTAGTTTATATTATAGTGCCAAAGTTGGAATGTATATAAAAGTCTTTTTTTTCGCCGTATATGCAAGCCTGAATGCATGTACGTTACGATGTGAGAGCAAGATATGATTATGTGATGCTGTGTGCAGATTCTAGGTTATTAGGTTGGTCAGTCTCTCTGCAACCTTTACAAAGGTTAATGCTGATTTCGGGTTGTTCCTCGCTTTGCTTTGCTTAAATATTGCTTCTGTTTGTTGTATTTGTTATTGTGAGAGAAAATATTCACACACACGGAGATATTATTAAGTACAAAACAAACGCTTTCGAGTGGTTCAGGGACGCTGTCGGTTAAAACTATTTGGATTTCATAATAGTCTGTTTGTTTTACCTCTTGATGGATCCTCTACCGCTGCTGATGCTGCTGAAAAGTTCAATCAAGAAGAAAGGTAGCTAGCACTTGTCCAAATCGTTTCGGTTTGGAAATGAATGGATTGCGATGATAATTTCTGCATGAAAAGTGGAGTTGCATAGTCAGAGTTCTCGCCGACTGTGGTGATGTTTTTTTGTGATTCTCATATTGCCTCGCTGAAAGTGATACACACATATTTGTTTGGAAATGTGCTCATGTTTGTGCTAGTGAGTTGAGTGGAAGAGAAAAGTCAGTTTAAACTCGTTTCATTTTTGGATCCTTGCGGAAACTACATATTTTCTCGGAATCGTTGTGACCTTAAAAAATTTTGCACTTCATGAAAGCTGAGTAAGTAGGTTTTTTCTGTATGTTTACCATTTTTCATACTCGAGAATCGACATCAATTTATAGTAATAAAATAACGAATTTATTAACTTTACCTTTTATTGATAAAGTGCAATTATTATTCCTTAGCCGTGAGCATGCTTTTAGCTCATATTTTGCGCTCACTTAAGGCTTTGAGCCGCTTTCTTGCATTTCCGGTCTAAATCCGGCAAGCTAGTTCCAATCCAATAATCGTATGTTCTTTAAGTATTGGTTACACTCGCTGATTTCTAGATTACATCGAATTTTATTGTTATGTATTACATGAAAAACCATATTAGCTTTATTCTTAAAATTCGTGTATTTTATGTAGCTCTTTTTTAAATAAAAACTTTAGGTACGCACAAATACCTGTTCTGCGCTCAGCTGCCAAAAAGAAGAGTTTTTGAAAATCTGATTTTGCTCTATTATTATTTATTTGAATTAGGAACAAAATAAAATGTCGATAAAAAGTAGCCAAACTTTGTGGCGAATGCATGATTTCTGTACTAGTATGTGAGTAAGCCAATCTGGGTAAATAGAGTAGCATGCAAAATTTGATAAAAAACTATGTAGAGTTACCAGTCAGACAAGGTTACCAGCATATGAGCTGTCTTTGGTTTATCATCATCATCATCGTGTTCTTAAATGCAGTAGTACTAGTTTTGTCTACATGCTTGCTTAGCTTGTATTTGATCGTTTTTTCACGAACACTTCACAAATGGTACATGCATCTACAATATGTATATATTTTATTTATATATACATACCACATGCATAGTAATACAATAATAGTGTGGTACTTATGCACTTTGTTAATGTGTCATGTTCATGCCTATAAAAAGCAGTGGTTTTTCCTACAAAAGAATGAGAAAACAGCTTTATGCATCAAGTTGTAGCTAAGCAAGTTTTGTAACTAAAAGTTAGAAAAAAATGTGCCACTGCAGCAGAAAGATTCTACATTTCACATTGAAACATCATAAAAACTAACAATGTTTGAAAACGCTTCGATTTTGATTTATACTGTACGCGTTCACTCTGTTGTCTCCATCTTTTCTACAATTTTAGAGGAATAAAGTAATGTTTAGAGCTGCCGTAAGTCACCTCATTTTTTCCTCGCCTTTTTTCTTTGAAGCTGTAAACGTTTTTACGAGGAAGCAAAACAAGAAAGGATGAAGTACAGCTAGTAATAAATTGCAGTAATAGTGGTTAGGTGAACTAGAACATGCGTATCTTTTTATATTCATTTCTTATCGCATACCATCCTAGCGACCTAGCATCGCCATCACATGGTGCGGCAAACGTGGTATCCTGCTTTGTCTTCAGAGACACACTTGTATGCATAATAATCAACGATAATGATTGATAAGAAACGCAACACAGTTCAAAGTGAAGGATGGTCTTTCTCAATTCCTTGACTAGGGTTTCTTTACTAGTCGTCGTCAGAAAAGAAGAAAAATATTGAGATTGTAAGAAGCAATGCACTTGGAGAAGGTAAAAATAGTTAGCGTTCAAAAAGGTAGGAGTGACTTCTAATATTTCACTTCATGCTGGTTAAAAAAATGCATAAGACAAAAATCTGATGAAGAAATCATTCCATTACATGAAGATGAATCTATGTAATCATTATATTTGCATATTATAACTATTTCTGTAGATGTGTCCTTTATTAGGTAGATTCATATACTTTCCTCTGTAAATTCAACAATGTATTTAACATATATTCTTGCAAAACAACAGCCATTTATTTATCAACAATAATGGAATATTAAATACATTCCTGAATGATGAAAAATGGCGATTGTATTTAAATTAATAATTAGATTTTCTTTCAGCATTCTTTATATTTCAGAAAAAACACTTTTCGTCAAAGAATAAGGTAAATGTTCTAAAAATGGGTTGCTGTACTGAAATGGAGTTATTGTCATTGCCATAATGCATACTATACGCCACCATTATTAATGTGTCCTTTATTAGGTAGATTCATATACTTTCCTCTGTAAATTCAACAATGTATTTAACACATATTCTTGCAAAACAACAGCCATTTATTTATCAACAATAATGGAATATTAAATACATTCCTGAATGAAGAAAATGGGGATTGTATTTAAATTAATAATTAGATTTTCTTTCAGCATTCTTCATATTTCAGAAAAAAACACATTTAATTCGTCAAAGAATAAGGTAAATGTTCTAAAAATGGGTTGCTGTACTGAAATGGAGTTATTGTCATTGCCATAATGCATACTATACGCCACCATTATTAATGGTTTTGAACTTCATGTTAAAAAAAAGATTATTCCTACACGCAACCTCATCATTCCAACTCGACAAAAACATGAGCAAGCTTTATGGTTAAAAAAATTTGATTTTCTATATTCCATAATCTCTTTATACGAAAGACGTATAAAAAATAGATTTCTTCAAAGAAAAATGTATGAATGCTTGGACGAATATACTTGCTGAGCTCCCTACATAGAAAATGCTAATGCGTCTAGACTCTTCCTTAGGCTTTTTGTTTGCAATCGAATCGTGCTAGCGAGAGTGTTTTTCTTGTGCTGCGGCTCTGAGCTTTTAGAGAGCTGCACAGTAAACAAAACAAAGGGTAAAAGAATTCGCTAGGCGCTAGCACTACTTCTTTCTAATCGAATTCACATTTAAGAATTTTTTTCTACTATTATTGGAAGGGGTAGATAGGTAGATGTGTAACCAAATGCTGGTGAAGATTATTATGATATGATGCTGCTGTTTAGTTGATTATGACGTAGCAAAAAAAAGTTACGCCACCATACAACAGCCACCTACAATATATTCTGTTGAGTTTGAGTAGGTTTAAAACATGGCAACATTTTCATTTCGATGGTAGATTAACCTTGTGCCGATCTTCCTGTGTCGTTCGTTTATGGCTTTGCAAAAAGTGTTAGTAAAAAAACTACTACTCGGTAATGTTTATGCACATTCATGTTTCAAACGTTAATGCAAAATAGGGTTGTGAGAATGAGGTGAGCTCGACTTAATATTTTACATGTAGGTATGTATGTACGTACAATGTGCAACAACAGAACAACTCTTAACCCTAGAAGAGCTCTCTCGCTCTTTGCTGCTGCCTCTAAAATGTGCCTCTTTTATATTTTGTTCTGTTTTTCGTGTCGGTTTGTGGTGGTGTTGATGTTATTGCAACCTTGGTCATGAAGGACAACGTACAGAGAGAGCTTCCTTATCTTTAGTCTCGCTCACTCATTTTGTTTAGCACTTAGGTTATGTTCATCTGAGGACAAGACTTTTTGTGCAGTCTCCGTACAAAGTCTTTCTGTTACAAAAAAATGTATTCTCTCGCTGATTTTCACTCGTGTTGTAATTGCCACAGTCGCCTAACAATGTGTCGCAGACTAATACCACCCAGTCACAGTCATAGTCTTAGTTTATCCTGCTTTATTATTATTACAGCCGCTGAGTTTGTCTGGTTGAGCTGAAAGGAAGTAAGAAAACCAAGGCTATCAGAAAGGCTTTTTTGGCTCTCTCGGGAATGTAAACAAAGAATTGCATTCACCCTTTTAGGATCTTGCAATATCTTTTTTGTATCATTAATCCCAAAAATTTGACATAGGTAAATGTAAAATGAGCTGGCTCAAGGCTTGCTAAAAAAAGTTTAATGTCGGGTCGAAATCTTTGACTGCTACCAATTACGTATGCAGTAGTAAAATAGAAGTCTAGACCGATGATGGTGTATGTATTTCAAACGATAAATTCAATAAACTAAAATAAAATCAACATGAAACTACTCGTACAACCGCGCGATATTGGCAAAGTAATGTAAGAGATATCTTTTTCTCTTCCTTCCTTCAACATAGGATGCTTATAATTGCGATCGTGAGAAATGATATGAGGTTCTCGCGTAATGGGATACTTGATACCTCCCGTGAAATATAATTCTTTATTTACTATTTTATTGTACCTCATTCAAAGGATAATAATTTTGTTAGGAAAGTAAGAACAAGGACATGATTTGAACAGAATAATGAATTCCCATTGATGAAAAGTAGATCAAGAGTGAGGTAGTGTCTTAATGTCATAAATGTCAATGTCACCAATCATCATCATCATCAATGCAACTTAAATGATGACGTACACATATCGTTAGTAAGTGCAAATATGCATGATATGATATCATGATTTGACTCAATTCGCCATGCATTTCTAAAACAGCTTATGTATAATTTGAAAGCGACAATACCTTATATAAGGACTGAAAAGTTCGTGCTTTTAACGCACTTTAAAATTGTCATGTTTTAACTACCTATATGAATAGGTAGCTACAAAAATTTTTGTTGTGCTAACTGCTAAAAAGTTTGTACTTCTGCGATTTGTCTCTGAATATCAAACAATCGAAATTGTCATTTAGTAATAATACCTCCATTCCTTTTTTGTATTGAGTTAATTGTAGCTACTAATGTAATATTAAGGGGACAAGTGACACGACAAATTTAACTTGTGAGACCATTTGGAAAAGTATGAGAGACTGATATAAAATCAATGCAAAGTTTGGAAAGGTTTTTGCCTAGCATTCTTTCTTCATGCTCATAAGAAATCAATTCAAAATGAAACAATGGAATAAAGTAGTTCAACTATGCCACCTCATGTAGCTTTACATGTTTCACAAGAAGTACGAAGAACGGTTTAAATGAATGTTCTTTCCTAACCCAAATTATTGCGCTTTCCAAGAATTTTATATCACACGTAGATAAAAAATGTCCTTCTTTGACAATGCTAACTTGACATTTGAGTTGAGAAGTTGATTTTATTATTAATATTAATAAACTCATTTTTTTCTGTACAGAATGTTCCAGAGAAGAAACCCAGGCCCTGGGTTGCTCGTTAGCCTACCACCATCCTCAGAGTCTTCAGTGGTAACAATAAAAACAGAATTGCCTCCGCCCAGCCAACCAGGTGATGGGGGCGACAGCTATGTGGGGCTTCCTCCAGCTAAAAAGATCCGACATGAATCATCAAATAATGACTGGGGAGACTCTGAATCTTCACCAGGAGGGCACATTAATGCATCTCAAGGTTTCACATTCACCTCGCCCCCTGGAAGTTTGGACGATCCTTATAGTCCTCATATAGGTAAGCCATCAATTTTATTCTTAACATTCTATTATCTGGTTCTCCGTAAAGGTCCTTATTATTAGCATTCATTAAAAAAAATCGGTGAAAGCAGTACGATAACAAAGAAAATTGTTGGTATTTCTTCTCGCTTTAAATGTCAAAGAGTGTCTAGTTAGGCAAACACCATTAATGAAAGGCTTCGCAAATGAAAATGACAGGCAAAATGGTAATTAGCAGTTTCGTAAAAAAAAGTAAAGTACATAAAACACGGGCATATGTTAAAAAATATCTAAAGGTTAGGATGGAAAGGTCATAGCCTCCCAAAATGTTACACTTTTCACAATAATTTTCCCGAGTATTATTGTTAATCGGTTTTATCCTATGAAAAGTACAAATACATATATAAAAAATAGGAATGAAAAGAGTTATGAAAGGTTCCATCAGACATTACTTCAAGTAGAGTAAAAGTAGGGGGCGAATTTATGAATACGATGGCCGATCACATATTGTTTTCGTTTTGCTGTTTTAAATTCGTATAGTACTTAATACCATTTAAATACTTATCGGGGAGTAATTTGTAAATTATTGGAATATAGGCAACTGTTCTGTTTCAATGATGTAACTACTTTTACTGAAGTACTGAAAATTATAACCTAATCGCAGGTGAATTGCTACCATGTTGCATCAAATAAACACATTAGTCATCCTCTCGATCCTATCCTCTTTACTTGGAAGAGGTTTTAATTTAAAACAGTACTGCGTGATTAAAAAAGTTTTAGACCCTGACTAGACCATACTTTAACCAACTTCATTATCTCAACCACTGTAATTCTTTTATCGGAGTTCATAACCCATACTAATCTGCGTATTCATGAATTATTATTTTTTGTTGTTATTTAAGCGAGCATTTTGTAGTCGTAATTAAGGAACAGGTGCAAAAAACCAAAGGCTGTACACTGTACTGTGTTTGTGTGGTGTGGTTTGGCTTAAATATAACCTTTTTGTAACGTTTGTCGAACGCTCAAAGGGAGGTTTTTGTCCATCACACTTTTCTTAATTCTAAAGAAATGTGCTTCGTTGCGTGAGCAAATGTATACATACAAGAGATTCATGGTAGACCGAGGAGAATAATAGGATTGAATGATGATGATGATGGACAAGTGCACTGGTCCAGTATTGTGGTTGGATAAATAAGCCTGAAAAAAATGTGTGTAGTATTATGTGAACATAAAAGAAGCAAAGCAGCTTACGTATGAAATGTTTTAAGCTTGCACAAACGTGAGTTTATGAAGTAGGGAGAGGGGTTGGGGTAAGAGATTTTTTATAGATATTTCTGAGAATGTGATTACACTACGCATCATGTTATTATTTTGCTTTCATGGAACAAAAAGTTAGTGAACGAACGAGCAACGATAGGATTGCATGTAGAGGTTGTTAGCATTATAAGAGGGCAAGAGTACGATGATGATGATGGTGGTGATATTGAATAAGCAAAGCACAGCGTGTTTCGCTGAATGATGTCGATTTACGAAAAAAACTCGTGAGAGAAAATTCATATGGTTTTTAGAAGAGCCAACCCAAAGTCTCGCTGATGTGTAGCCGTAGTAGTAAAAAAAATGTCTGTGTCGGTATTTCATTTCATATATAATGCACATTGTATACTAATGATGTTTTATGTTGCGGCTGGATGAGTTTCATTCTTTAGACTTGGAATAGTAGTAGGCAGACTAGACACGGTTTTGTTGTCGTGTTATCCATGCATGTGATATATCGTTATCATTGCGATTTATAAATGAGGATGACTCTCTTATGGAATAAATCTAGCTTTAAGACTACTACATAGGTGCTTCTTACAGAGCTACGTACGTTGAGCTTGGCAAATAATAACTAAAGACCGTCTAGTACGCATATAAACTTAGTACCAACATTGGTGTTTTAAGCCGTTTGCTTGCAAACTTTTTTATGACAGTCTCTACAAGCGAGAGCACGGAGCAGTGCTATGTATATGCAATCGGTTCATGCTTTTTAGAAATCCTGGGACCCATGTCGTCTTGTTTTTTTGTATCACGAAAACTGAGAATGAGTTGAGTAGGGAGAGTGGAAGCAGTATACTCTGGTGGAGAAACGGAAGGTTGGTTTAGATACACTTTTATTTTTATGGAAAGAGTTGGCCAGAAAAGAGTCGAACGAGTAAAGCAAGCCCCCGAAGGGAAAAGTTTCCACCCGACACATGAACAACACCACCCACTATTCCTCTTGCAAATGCTTTTCGTATGAGGAATGGAAGCAAAGAACCTTAAACTTGAACACCTCCTCCAGTCGACATCCTACATCTTCATGATCATCATCACCATCATCATGCTCCTCTTCTACTCTTACGATAAAAAAGTTAAAACTTTTTTTAGGCTCTCAACTCTACTGCGTGTGAATCCAGGATATAATAGCATCCGCTGCTGCTGGTGCTCTTGCTTTTTCAGACTTTTTTTTATTATAACTTGTGCTAAAGGATAGAGTTGAATATATCTGAGCGGAATCGAAAAAAAGGAGAGAGGAACAACAACAGAGTTATTCATGCATAGTTTGTTCTGTCGAGAGATGAGAGAGAGAGAGAAAGATATAAATGCATAGGTTATCTTAAAATAATACGTTTACATCGGCATTTCATCTTCTCTCCGGATTCATTTGGAATTTAGCACGTAGAAAAAGCTCAAGCGACTGTCTTGTCTGTCTCTCTTTCTCTACTTCATTTTGTAATATTTTTTACTAGTGATTAGCGGTAGAGGTCGAATGTTTCCTACTTCCTTTGCGCTCTTCTGTTACAATTGCTGCTGTTTGTGCAACAACTGGAAAGTACTTAAGAAAAAGGCTGACTGGATAAATAATAATTATATTTTTAACAATGGGTGACGACTCGGAAGTAACATCCTCGTCGACAACGTCATCCACCTCTTCAAAGCACAATGGTCACATTGTCAATGGACATCATCACCACCATCACAATCATAATCATCATCACCATCAGCAGCAAGCTCATCCAGAGTTAATTATTGCGGATGTGATTGTGACACAGACAAATTTAGAACAGGACTGTGTTGGTGGTAGTGGAAATGGCGATGTTGACTTGGACTTGTGGGACCTTGATCTTAACAATGTGTACGTTAATAATGGTAGTGTAGAATCAAACACAGGGAACAACAATAATAGTGCCAGTACAAATGGCGCATTTTCGACTGGGAAACGAACAACGACACGTCACAATTCCTTGGCAGTCTCCAGCTTCTCCGATAGTTCTTCAGGTATCATCATCGTAAATATATTCATCATCATACAAAAGCATCATACACATTATGACATTATTATGCTATTTATTTATACGTATATCGCCTATTTTATTAACCATACAAATTTTCCGCCTCTGTCCAAATAGAAAAAAAATCAATCTGAGTGCAAACAAAAGTAAAGAGGTAAAGGAAAAAGTGAAGTCAGTCAGGCGCAGTAAAAATAAGATAATAATTGGTTTATTGGATTTAGTTAAATTCATACTTACATTTATCATCATCATCGTATTTACCTTTGGAGGGGAGACAAAGTGCGTATTCTCAATCATATTAATAAATATTTCACCTTGTTTTTTATTACATAAATGGATTTTCTTTCCACGTAGAAAACGTGAAAATGTACGTGTGACGTGTGAATGTGATGATGAACATGCTTAAAACTCTCCTGATAAATAGGAAAAGCTGACGCCAGGCAGGGAAAAGGGAATGCGTTTTTTCAAGAATGCTTTTGTTGTGTCATATTCTAAAAGGCCGATACCCTCTGCAAACAATATTTTTACTGGATTCAGCAAGGATGATGATATTTAGCGAGAGAGAGAGAGAGAGAGAGAGAGAGAGCATATGATTAAAAAAGCTTATATGTACATAATATCCAGAAATTTTTTGATACAGAGGTAGACAATACATGTATACATGTTTGCCCAGCGTAATAATAGAAGGAAAAGGAAAGAGAGAAAGGGACTCTTTCACGAATAATTTATCTGTATACATACATCTGAGTATGCATTAATATGTGTTGTGTGTGTGTTTTTTGAAGTACAAGTACGATGTGCTTGAACGTGAAAAGTCGAAGTATACTGCATGAAAGAGCACGTTCAGAATTTTTGCTGGTGTTTATACAAAAAAAACTATCTTTACAATTTTTCCTTGGCTGGTTAGACTATAACTTTTCTGGATTATATTCTATTGCTTTGCTTGCTTATTACCACTTTACGTATCAAAGCAAAGTTTTGTTTGGATAATATGTGAAAAGAGAAGGAAGAAACGCTGCTGGCTCTCTTCGATGTTGGGTATGTATTTGTATGTGTTCGCTTTGTTGAGAGAGAAGCGAGAGGATTCCAATGAAAGGGAAAGGTTTAAGCCAGAGGAGGTGGTACACTCTTCTCCATTTACATACTTATGTTAGGGTAAAAGCGTTGCTCCGCCTGGCCATATAGTCGTAGATTCCTGAGGACAGTGCCCTATTAACCTTGAAAGTTCTCTTGCACCTGGAGTCGCTGACCTAGCAGTCGCGTAATATCATCTTTTCCCGTGAAATTCACTTGTATTGGAAAAACACAGGTTTAGAAGAATTACTCACATCGTCATCACATGGACGATTATGATGCTCAGATGATGATGACATGCATGCTTTCTTCTTATGTGTACTACCATTCATTTGTTCATTCCTACATTTGTTGCTGCATATATAAGACACCTCTGACAAGTCCAGTTGGAAAACGTTTTGTTTGATTAATGATAATTGCTTGGAAAGGGGTTGATAATGATGTGATGTTGACAAAATGAGTAATAATAAGTACAATAATAATGACCGATGAATAACGTTAAATAATACAAAAGAAGATGGCTTTATGTAAATGTTAAACTGAGCGCATGGACGTAAATGGGCTAATTTTAGCATCGTCTCATTATTCCCCTTTAGGAAGAGAAGATCTATCACCGCCCGGTGGATTTGGTGCGGATAGCTGTGGCGAAGGAAAGAAGAAGAAAGGTCCAATGCCAAGACAGCAGGAAGAACTTTGCCTTG